>JANQDE010001674.1:0-11601 GCA_037157785.1 Cephalotes varians
GGCCGCTTACTGCCAAAAATTGACAGMTGATTAGCATAAAAATTGGGCTCCCCTTCTCTCAGCGCTCGCCGTGGAGAGGGGCCCCGTGCTCGGCGGTGGTGAGATGCCGGCGCTCGCGGATGTTCGGGATGCTGCGAGCGGTCCCGAAAGCGGACTTAGCCGTTAGCGGCTTTGAAAAATTTGACGCGATTCGGCGCGTCGTAACGATGCATCTTCGTCCGTAAAGATGCATCGTTACACACTTGATCACACTTATCTTAGTTATAATAGCTTATAAAGCTTATAAAGCTTATAGCAATGTCGAGCCACTTCAATTTACTATAAAACTCCAAAATTACGAATTGATTATAGTCTGCTAGCATCGCTATATGTCATTATTGCTTATCGAGGTCTTGTACCCCTCGATAAGCAATAATGTCGTTTCAGAAAGTTACAGAATACGATTTTTTGTTTTAATATCAACAGGGGGTTGAAACAACAGGGAGTAATTGAAGAATCTTGTAGTTTAATTGAGGAATCTGCCCTGCGATTTTAGTCAAAAAGAAAAACGGTTCGATTATATTTTATATAGATTATATAGGAAATTAAATGCTGTTACTATGAAAGATTCTTATCCTATTACGCGAGTAGATAATATGTTCGATCGATTAGCTAGTATTTCTTGGTTTTCTTTTTTAGATCTCAAAAGTGGTTATTGGCACATGAAAATTCGTCTTAAAGATAAGAAAAAAACAGCATTTTCAAAGGAAAAAAATGGTGACAATTTACTGTAAGACTTTTTGGACTTTGTAATGCTCTTGCTACTTTCAAATAATTGATGGAAAAGGTGCTACAGCAGTTATTCCATAAGATCTGTTTAGTTTATTTAGATGATGTCATAATTTAGATGATGTCATAATTTTCAGTGAAGATTTTAAAAGCATGTTAGAACATTTGAGAGAAATTTTCTTAAGGTCTTCTAATTTGAAGTTAAATCCTAAAAAAATATTCTTTCTTGAAGAAGAAAATAAGGTATTTAGATCATGTTGTCGGAAAAAGGATCTATCTAATTACAAATGAAGAAAAGATTTCTTATCAAAGATTGGTCAGTTCTTCATACTAGAAGCAAGTTTGAAGTTTTCTAGGCTTCTGCTCCTTTTTTTACAGGAAATTGTGAAAGATTTCTCTCTGATGGCAGAACCATTGGGCGCGTTCAGCAGACACAACTGTTGCACAACTGTTGAGTGAGTGTCTGYTGAACGCACTCCGCTCAGTCACTGATACTCAACATGTTTAGTGAGTGGACGCCATTTTTTCCATCAAACTTTTTCTCTGCTACCTAAGCGCAACACGTTGTAAAACAATATGGCAGCACGCATGTGGAAGATGTACACAAAATGAGTTGCGAAAATTCTGGCTTTTCTGAAATGTAYAGTGGCAATTATATTTTCAAAAATGCGGAATATAATGTAACTGATACACATGAAGTTCATTTAAGACTACAATCAGGTAAATACATATGTATAAATAATCTAACYTAGCAATACAAAATAATTAATAATATTGAGTTGAAGACACTCCTGTTCTTATATATGGAAAATTAAAAAAAAAATTCTTTTAGATTCTGATTTCATGTCACAGTATTTTGCAAATGCCACAACTGCACTAGAATTAGTTTCAGTTGTAGACGAGACTACAACTGAATACGCTATCGCTGGCAGTACAAATACTGCCGGTATGTAAATCATCTTTATTTAATTCGCATTTTTTATTAGAATAAATAATAAATAAAAAATATTTTATCAATTTTTCGTAACTGTATAATTGCAGATTCTGAAATAAAAAACTTTTCATGGACTCAACAAGCGACAAAATTGTTTTTGAACAGCTATTTGGATCGTAAAGATAGTTTCCGAAATGCAAAAGTAAAAAAAAGACTTTGTGGTCACAAATTCTTAAAATCATGAAGGAAAATGGTTACGCTAATTTAAATGAAGACCTTGATAGAAAAATGCGTAATATGAAAAAGTCTTACAAAAATATAAAAGAAAACAATAAAAAAACTAGTACTGGTCGAGGACGAATTTCGTGGGAGTATTTTGATACTTTCAAAGAAATATTTGCCAATGACGTTACAATTAACTGCTGCCCAACACTTTCATCGATACAAAGAAGCGAAACAACAGGAAGTGAATTTTCTCAAGATGAATATGAAGTAATCATTTTAACACGTTTTCTTTCAAATTCATCCAATAACACTCATCATATTCCGAATTCATCACCTTCAATATCATCATTTCAGCCAATACATCCTGCTCCATCTGGCTCTTCATTAACAGATGTTTCAAGCCCTTTGTTAAGTCCTAGTGTAACACCAACATCCGAAAGATCAGAAAAAGCAACTCGTATGAGCACACTTCATAATATGCGAAAGAAACAACTTGACGTTGAAGAAAAACGTATTAAAGCTATAATGGAACTCAAGACATCCATTGACAAGAATAATAACATCCAGCAAGAAAGAAATGACATCCAGCAAGAAARAAACAATTTGCTACGAGATTTATTACTTTCGAGGACTAGTCAAATTGAAGCAGGAAAAAATACGTAATGCTATTTAAGATTATTGAATTTTCCACTCCATCTCCGAATTCATAAGTAAATCATTCTTAAGTTATTTTGTTTGCTTCTTCATTTTACGATTCATTCTTAAGTTATTTTGTTTGCTTCTTCATTTTATGATTTATTCTTAAGTTATTTTGTTTGCTTCTTCATTTTATGATTTATTCTTAAGTTATTTTGTTTGCTTCTTCATTTTACGATTATTATAATATCTGGAAAGATGTCTATCTGCAACATTCACTATTTCACGCTTTTGTTAGATGCACAAATAGATTTGAGGATTAKAAATATTTTGTTATATTCAGAATATAACACTATGCTTTTTATTTYATTTCGCCAATTATCTTCTTCAAAGTTATATGTAAGCTTTTTTTGAGTATCATGAGTTTAATAGTAACAATAAACATGTTCATACGTGTTTTGTACATGATGAAAATTAATATATTATAAAAGATTAATATATAGTTAGAAGTTACACTTACAAAGATGAGTTTAAAATATCGCAATATTCTATGTGAATACATATATTAATAATATATATGCAATATTTTATGTGATATATATATTAATAAATAAATTTTATTTTGAATATGTATGTGGCGGTCGTCTTGACCGCGCACAATAACTGGGCGCCTGCCCATAGGCAGCCGAGTAACAAAAATCAAATAAACAACGCGAAGGCGCGCAGATTTCGCGAGAGCACCCTGCGCGATTGTTTTTCTCGCGAGTGCTTTAGAGAAGAACAATTTGTGATGGTGTAAACAATAGAGGGCTCGCACAGTCATTTTTCTCGGAAGGAAGAATCGACGAGGACTTGTATAAAAGGACGCGGTTTTCAACCAGCGAGCACTTCTGATCAGATTCGGCAGAACGTCGCTATTTTTGAGAGTATACGGATCTGCAGCCTACGAGGACTTTCTGGCCCTGTACGCTGAGACGACCAACCGGCATGACGGCAGAGTGGAAGCTTACTCGGATCCAACTGTCGCCGCCAAGGTTCACTCGTCCGCCCAGGGAATTCTTGGCCGTGTGGGACATCCGAGTGCGGAGGCGCACCTCCCCCTTGTGGAGACCACCAGCGCCGCTGTCTCCACTGGCAAGGACACCGCCGAGGACACCAGCGAGGGTCCACCGAGGTGTGCAGGCACGACCGAGCACCAGCGAGAAGTCGACCCAGACTCAACAGGCGAGGACGGAAACTCCAGCGACCCGTTCTACGGGCACACAGGTGGAGGAGCCGAAACGGAGCGACAGCGCGACTCAGACGTCGCGAACAGACGAGCGCCCGAGGACGCCTACGAAGACCAAGTCCAGGACAGACCGCTGGGGACCAGTGCGGCATATTAAGACGCAGCCCACGATCACCTGGCGAGAGCGACGCTAGCCGCGAACATCAACACCGGCCCTTCTCAGGGCCCACATAATACACCCACATAAAACACACTGTACATATACACACACACTGTACATATATATAACACATAATACACACTGTACATATATAATACACACACACACATTGTATATACGCAACACACAAACGGTGCATATAACCGATTCTGTAAATATCCAGATACACCGCTATTGTATATATTTTCATTGTACTTAGAGCAATAAATCAAGTGCAACAAAACACGTCTTACTCCACTACTGCCTGTGAACACGCAGGGTGCTCCTAACCTACGACCGCTAGGGCAAGCATCTGCTATCCGCCATATGTATGATTATTTTATTATAATAAATTGACAATTTCATTTCTTTTAATTACTGCAGAAATGTTTTCGTCAAATACATCTACATCGTCATTTGGTATTGGTATCGCTTCTTCGACTGGCGCTTCATATTCAAAATCAATTTCATGTCGATCAATTAAAAAATTATGTATAACGCATGCTGCCGCTATTATAATATTTCCTAGAGTTGGATCGAAAATGTCTAAATATTTTAATCTTCGAAACTTGCCTTTCAAAAGACCGAATGCTCTTTCAATGATAGATCTGATGATACTTAATTTCACATTGTAATTGCTTTGTGCTCTCGTCAGATGACCATTATCACGAAACGGTGTCATCAAATTTTGCATTAAAGGGTAGGCAGAATCTCCYACAARATGCATATTAGGAGGTAGTAAAAGATTTTCAGCATTATTTAATTGTACGAAYAAATCACTCTGCCTGAATACTYGAGCATCATGCATTCGTCCAGGCATTCCAATGAAAAYRWCTATAAAACGTGYCTTRTGATCGCATACACCTTGCAATATAATCGAGTGTACTTTGTTCCTATTATAAAAATCTATAGGATTGCCTGCAGGAGCTTTTATAGGAATATGGCAGCCATCGATCGCACCAACAACACCGGGAAATCCATGAGACCGTCTTCGGAAAATAATTTCTTCTTCATAACATCTTCTTCTATCAGGCCATATTATATAATTCGGTAACAAATCAGCCATAATCGTAATAATTTCTTTGAAAATATAGTAACCAGTGCTTTTGGATAATCCAAAACGATCTCCGACAGCGAGAAAACTTTCAGGTTTAGCCAAAACCYAGAYTRAGAACATAACTTTTTTTCTTAAATCTACAAGGTAATTCGGATTCCCACGTATGGCATGTCCAATTACGTTGACTAAATCCTACAAAAATTTGTTTAAAAAATWGAATATTTGAATTAATCTTTATGCGAGTTTGTAGTTTCATAAAATATACTTCGAATGTCGCACGAGACATTCTGAAATGCTCCTTAAATAAAATATCGTCATATTGAGGAATGGTAATTTCATAATAATTTTGATTTCTCGCTTTGTCGCCACGTTGCCTCACTTCCAATTCATCTAATTCCGGTTCCATGAATTCATCAAGTATAAGACGCAATGCGTTATTCCGATTATTTTCTCCATCATCTCCATCATCTCCATCATCCATAGCAAATAAAACGGCAATACCATCCAAATCGTCCATTATTAGCGCTAATTAGTAAATATATTGGAAGTTTTGTTGATAGTCATCGGATGGTGAAGTTTTAACTTATCCTTTCGGATTATATGACACAAAGTTTCTTGACTTACCGACTTTGTACTATGTACTTGTGTCGAACTCCAGGAGTTTAATTAGAGACGTGTAATAAATGTCAAATAGAAATATGAAACTATATATCAAACAGAGAAGAAGAATCTCTTTGTACTGATATCATATTATTTTTATAATCTTCTTCACAAAATTATACAATATCTTGACCTACCTTTCTCTTTTRATCCACGAAAATATTTTTATTTAATACGCTTTTTTGTAACTCTTTAATCTTATGCTCTCATATGTAAACACACTGAGAAGAAATAAAGTTATAACAACTCTGTGGAATGTCACGTGACAGGCAAAGTCTCAAATCCGTTCAGCAGACATGATTCGTGATCACTTAGCGCTCACTGATCACTTTTGCAACGGTTGGAGTCTGCTGAACGCGCCCATTATTTTCGTTGACAGAAAATACAGGGTCACCAAAATCCGGACAAATCAAACAATTTCTCTAAACGAAATTTTATTAACGAAAAAATTGAATATTACAAAAAATTCTTTTACATATTCACATAGTGGGTCCCTACAGAATATAATTATTGAATATAGCCTCCATCAATTTCAATCACCTCTATTCTCGATCTGAAGCGTTCGCATGCACATTGTAGTGTAATGTTATCTATATCGGCGATTGCTGCTTCAATAGTGGTCCTTAATGATGTCACGTTAGGATGCTTGGATTTGTTGGTGACCCTTTCAACAACGCTCCACACGTAGTAGTCTAAGGGATTTAAATTTGGGCTATAGGAGGCCAGAATTCCTTGGACCAAAACATATCGATATTATCTGAGAGGTCCTGGCAGCCTCGGAGAGGATCTGTCGTATCTTTAATGTGTATGATTTGTATCGAAGATCTTCCTCGGCAATTCGACGCATAGCTGGCTCGCTTACATCCACAATTGATGGTAATTTTCGTAACAATTGTCTTGGATCTTCCGAAATCAGCGCTTGGGTCTTTTCGATTACTGAAGGGGACTCGGTTGCGTTCCACTTAACGCTCGCAACGCTCGCGAGCATCATTTGTCCTTGTTTAACATTTGATAAATAACAAGGATGAAATGATTCCACGAGCGTTGCAAGCGTTAAGTGGAACGCAGCCCTCGTGGTGCGTTCTTTCGAGTGACTCTTCCTTGCTGGCGTACTGGAACTTTCGTTTGATTGTTCTGAAACACTATATTTTGCCACACAACGTCATAAATGGTTCATCTCGGATATCCAAAAAACCGAATTATTTTCGTTGGTGATCGTCCAGCGCGAAGGCCTTCGATAATTGCGGCTCTTCGATTATATTCTCTGCCTGGTCACCGCGGCCATTTTGAGTTTATGACTGTTTACTAGAAGCATCAGGCTTACTTAATCGTCAAGAGTGACGTTTGACGGAGGCACAATATGGAAGAAAATTTAAATTGAAATTTGTCTGGATTTTGATGACGCACCCTGTAATTTTAAATTTGTTTGGACTGAGCAACGTGATACAGTTTTTAAGGAATTAAAGAAGCGTTTAATTTCATTTTCTGTTCTTACATTCTTTTCCAAAAGAGAATTTATTTTAGACAATTTTTTCTAGACACTGATGCGTCAAATCATAACATTGATGCAGTTTTATCTCAAATTGAAGATGGGAAGCAGTGAGCTTATAGCTTATTTTAGTAGTTTTCGAAATCAGAAAATAATTATTGTATTTGTTACGTCCTGAGGACTCCACGATTTCCTCCTTTCAAGGACGGCTAATAAAATAATCTATTAGAACAAAAAACTCGAGCGTTAACGGTTATCTGTCGGCAAGCGGGCAATAAGCCCGATAGAGTTTTCCTTTTTATGATTGTTTATCTCGATAGAGTTTTCCTTTTATTTTTGGTATGTCGGTTATCTTACATGCATATGCTAAGCGGAACCTTCCAGAGGAAACTCAGATAAACAAAACTAAATAAGAGCACGATTTTGCCGGTCTCGTTTGGTCTCCGCATAAATAAAATCGGTACCGGAAGGCGCCCGGAYTCTGAAYATTCAAGAACAACAATAGATATTATCTAAACATGAGACAAAGGTACTCTTCGAGTAAAATCGAAATATTGAGATAAGCCAACGGGTATCGCGAAGTCATGTCACATATGCAAGGGAGGACGAATTCATAAACTTTTATGGGAGTACACAATAATCCCTAATTTTAAAAGACAATGGAAACATGCTCYATCTATTTTAAACACGTGAATTCGTGTTTCCTCCAATAAAAAAGAAATCACCGATAAACAAAGAATAGATAAAATAAATAATATCTCTGGAAGGTACCGTRAGACTCATCTTGCCCTYTCTTYAGGAAACGGGRCGRGYRAATRAAGATCCGAACTTGCCAATAGATAATCGTAGAAAAATCATACTGCCCTACAAACAGTGACAAACACCAATAAACAAGCGTACGATAAGATTTGCATTGCGGGTGGAGCTGAGCTAATGCGAGAAACTCCAACTAAAATTTGGAGATTTGATCACGGAAGAAGGGTAACTCACCAACCAAAACCTTGAAATCCACTCCCTAAGAGATCCCTATATAAACCACGACATTTTGAACTCTCGCTCTCTTCTATCGTCAATCCAGTCAACCGTGTCACTAGTTCACTCAATTCAACCGTGTAACTCGTTCATTCAGGTGCAACGGTGTTACTTTAAAGTATTACGTCTAAATTTGTGAGTGTGTAACCAGTTAGTGTCCACACCACGATCTATCACTCCACACGATCAGACGACCGCAAGGAAAGAGACCAGAGGTCATCTAGAACTGGAGCCGTCCAAACTACTTAATCAAGACATCAATAGTAAGTCGAAACGCATACTTATATACTTAATTGCCCGCAAGGTACCTCGGATATGGTAACGGTTTCTCACACGGTGAGATATTATTCGTTATTATTTATATTCAATAACTTTACCCCGAAACTATAGGAGTCAACCTTACGGTGGACTTCTCATTCTTTTATTTTACTCAATAATAGGAGTCAACCTTCACGGTGGACTTCTCATTATTCTATTTTACTCAATTATAGGAGTCAACCTTACGGCGGACTTCTCATTCTTTTATTTTACTCAATTATAGGAGTCAACCTTCATGATGGACTTCTCATTATTCTATTTTACTCAATTATAGAAGTCAACCTACACGATAGACTCTTTATCCTTTTCTACCCACCTAGTCCATTTCTCTCCCTTTGTTAATATCCATTAAAATGTTTGAGCAAAACACTTCCCGAAATTAAATAACCTTTTATTTCGATTTTATAAGTCCTTCAGAAAAGTAAATCTCATGAAAATGCAACCAATTCGATTACCTCCAATGTTCCTTTAAATATTAGTAAATCGACGGAATCGACGGAACAGGCCGCCCCTACAAGTTTATTAAAATGAATTAGAATATTCGGAGATGTTAAATGAATTATCACATTTCAGTCTTCCTTCTCCTATCTTTTATAATCTCAGTGCCACTTTTTTGGAATTCTTTCCTCAATTACCTTCTCAAAGATAATCAACAACTTATAAATGAATAAGTATATAAAATATATTTTTTCACACCACTCCGCTCCGCCCGTACTCTCTTACATATTTCCACACGAATACTTCTGTAAATATGATTCTATATTATATATATATATACATCAAATAATGTATAGCGGTCATTCTTATGTTACTCGTAGTTCATATTGTTAGTTTCGAATAATAAAGTTTAATGTTAACGACAATCATTCTCCTTTGTTTTAATTAAAACTAGCGACTTCGCCCGTTTCGTTTACTTGCCCTCAGAAATCGCACATGGTCCAGTCCCGAGTTAAAGGGATTAAATTCCTTGACTCGAATTAGGACCGACGAGCACACTGCTGACGGAAAAGGGCGTTATAGCGTCCTTTCGGGACGTTGATCCCTATTCTGGCCATAAAAGTGCGTTCGATTCGCAGGACGTGCCTCTGTGCGTATACCTGCGAGACAGTTGTAACGGTTTGACTTTTCGCGCGCGGGTTGCGAAAGTCCGAGGTCGGATCTAGCTCGTGGACGCCCGGTGAGAAATAAAGAAACGTGGATTTAGCAAAAAGAAAACAGTAACGGGTTTATTCTTTATGTAGTGTTATTACACATGCAGAGTTTAGCGTTCAAGCGCAACGTATTTACATGAACAAAGTTTAGTGATCAGTAATTTATTTACATCGGCTGAGTGTAGCCGTTACGCGATGTGTTACACAGACGGAGCCTTGTTAGTATGTATCGCGTGCGGGGTTTAACGGTAATCGATGTATTTACATAACGACATTTTAGCAAGCAGTATAGTTACATTTACAGGTTTCGCGTGAGCGGATACGGCAAAGTTTATTAGTTAGCCGCTGTGTACGGGTACATGGTTTATTTAAGTGCGCTGGCAGCAACGCTTTACGCGCGTCGAGTCTTTTAATTCGGAACGCGTGCGGTGGTCGACGCGCACGTGGAGCCGTGACGTCCGGCGTCGTGACAGCGCGGTTCGGTTGGCCAGAGGCCTGCGGCGGGCCTTGCGCGACGCGTGGATTGGGCCGCGCGTTTGAATGGTCGCGTACAGTGATGCGCGATTTCTGATCGGCGGCGCCGATCTCTCCGAATGAGACGCGGAGGCAGAGCCGAGAACACCCGTGCTCTGGTGTACGGAAAGCGGCCGGGAATACCCGGGCCATGGATCAAGCGGAGGCGAAGCCGGGAACACCCGTGCTCTGATGCAGGGATAACAGCCGAGAATGCCCGAGCCGTTGGTTAAACGGAGGCAAAGCCGGGAACGCCCGAACCCTGCAAAGATAACGGCCGAGAACGCCCGTGCCGTGGATTAAACGGAGGCAAAGCCGGGAACGCCCGAGCCCTGCAAAGGTAACGGCCGAGAACGCCCGTGCCGTGGATTCAACGAAGGCAAAGCCTGGAACGCCCGAACCTTGCAAGGATAAAGGCCGAGAACTCTCGAACCTTTCGTGGATGTAAAAGCCGAGAACGCCCGTGCTTCTGTTTGACAGAGGTGAAGAGCCGAGAACGCCCGTACTCTTCTAGGAATAGCTGTAGCCGAGAACACCCGTGCCGACAGCTTGGCGGATCGGATCTGGTCCCTAGTGCTCCGTGCCGGGCCTTTATATACCCGGGCCCGGCTACGGAGTGGTGGCCGYRCAAAGCGGYGGTGATCGGRTTCGTGGCGCGGGGCGCGCGGCGTGGAGCGCGAACGCTAGGCGCGGTGTGCGCGCGGTGCGGACGCGGAACGCTTGGCGCGGTGTGCGCGCGGTGCGGGCGCGGAACGCTAGGCGCGGTGTGCGCGCGGTGCGGGCGCGGACCGCTATTTACACTCTTATATCTAAGCTTAAAACTAAAACTTATAACTAACACGGCACAACCACTATTTACACTATGTACAAACGGAGGGTTTTGCTGCTAGTGACGTATCGTCACACAGTTACTGTTTGCGTCCTTCCATACCTCCTCCTTCTCTTTCCTTCCAATTCATATAAACAAAACCTTCGGGGTTTGGACGTAACATATTATTCGACGGGAATTACATGCTGTTATTGACTCACTTAAATTTTTCCATCATTATCTCTATAGGAAAAAGATTGTGATTAGGACTGATCATATTTCTCTTAAGTGGCTAATATATTTTAAAAATTTAGAAGGACAATTGGCTCGGTGGTTAGAACAGACAATATGATTTTGAAGCTGTTCATCGGAAAATAAGTTTACAATGATAGCTTGTCTAGACAATTTTGTGAAGAAAATAGTTGCAATTGTTACGTCCTGAGGACTCCACGATTTCCTCCTTTCAAGGACGGCTAATAATCTATTAAAATAAGAAACTCGTGCGTCAGCGGTTATCTATCGGCAAGCGGGCAATAAGCTCGAGTTTCCCTTTTATGATTGTTTATCTCGATAGAGTTTTCCT
>JANQDE010001675.1:0-12047 GCA_037157785.1 Cephalotes varians
AGGAGATTCCAGGTTCAAACCCTGGCTGAGGTAATATTTTTCGCAATAAGTTCTTTACAGTTTCAAAAATGCTTATTAACATCTTGCATTAATTTGACGATCAAATTCATTTGTGACTTTATTTCTATTCTAGTTTAGAACTATGTTATATGACCGGCAGTGTTCGACGCGTAGTTTGAATATACTAGATTATAGTTTAATTTAAATAAAAATAGAATTATTATTGAGCACTGACACCTAGCTTTGACCGTATTTGGCCGTGTTTTAAATTGCTATGATGTTCTCATATATCGGTCGAAAGAAAATTGTTGTTTGTTATAACTCTTATATTTCCTTATCGCTCGCATCGCTCACTCTCCTCTCTCTCTCTCTCCCCCCCCCCTTCGCCGCTCTTTGCCAATTTTCACCTTTTCCTACCTCCGCATACTACTCGCATCTCGCCTCTTTCCCCTATGCTCTCTCTTTCTCTCTCTCTACAATTCGCTCGCTCTGCAATTCGCTCTAACTGCTTCTATGTCTCTCTTTGCTTCGTGCCTTCGCTTAACTCACTCTCTCCTCTCTCGCCTTCCGCTGTCTCCCGCAATCGCTCACTCCCACTCTCTTCTTCACTCTCTCTCTCACTCATTCCTCTCCGTCCGTCCTCCGTCCGTCTCCCTGTATCCTCCCTCTCCCCCCCTCCACTCCCTCCCTATCTCTCCTCTCCTGCAGCCTCCTCATCCACTTTTCTCCGTTTCCATTGTCATCCTTAATATTTTCTCCCTTCCCCCCTCCTCTCCCGCCCTCATGCATACTTCCACCACATGCTCCCACGTTTCCTCCTCCCATCCACATATCCTGCATCTCCTCTTTCTTCATCCTCCCAGTATTTCCCTTCTCTCATCTCATTTCCCAATCTAAACCTTGCTACCCTTATCATCCTCTCCTCTTTCCGCTTCTCCCTTAGATATCTTGGCATTCCCAATGTTCCAATCTCCTTGTATCATCTGTTCCACCTTGACTGCTGTATCCTTTCAAATCTCTCCTGTTACTGAATTTCTCTGTCTCTTCGTTCTACCACTTCCCTCACTTCTCTTCCCTTCTCTCTTACCCATTCCACCGACAATCCTCTTTCTTCATAAAAATTTTTTCTTTGCTCTTCCCATAACGACCCTCTCCTTCCTCCCATTTCCTTGATTTCTTCCCAACATGTCCTTGCCGCTCCTAACGTTCCTTCTCCTCTCTCCAACTTCTCCTCGTACGCTATTGTCCTCCTTCCCATCCTCGTCTTCATTTTGTCTCTCTTTCCCTCCTCTCTTACCATCCTGGTGTCCTCCCCTCCACTCCTAGTACCCATCTTATGTATCTTTCCTGTATCCTTTCAACTTTCTCCCATTCTCTCCATCCCCATATTTCCGCTCCAAATCCTACTATGCTTCCTACCAACCAATCGAATATTTTCATCCTTTTATCCCAGTCCCCTCCGAATCTCCTCTTCCCTATGCTCCACACCTGTCCCATTACTCCCATCGCCTTTTTCACCCTCTCCTCTACCTGCGCTTCCTGACCTCCATTACTCTATATCCCAAGTATATACCACCTCCTTCACCTCCTCTATCTCTCTTCCCTTCCATCACCATCTCTCCTTCCTGCCACCTCTTCTCCCTTTTCCAAACCTGATAATCTTTGTCTTTTCCACATTCAGTACTAATCCCTTTCTATCCAAATATCTCTCCAATTTCTTCAATAACCATCTCATACCCTCCTCCTCTTCCGTCAAAATTATTATGTCATCCGCGTAGCCCAACACTCTCAATCTTTCTCCTCCTAGTTTTATCTCTCCCACTCCCGCCTCTCCCAGTTCCCTCTCTGAATCTGCTATCATTATATTAAATAACATCGGGCTCAGTGGGCATCCTTGTCTTACTCCTCTCTCTGTCCAAAATCTTTTCCCACAATTTCCTTCTATCCTAACTCTACATCCTGTTTCTTCGTATATTTCCATGATTCTTTCCCTTAACCTTCTACTCACCTTTTCCTCTTCCGTCTCCTTCCCAATATTCTCCTGTCCACTGAGTCAAAAGCTGCCTTAAGATCTACCAATGCTACCACCACTTTCCTGCCTTTTTCTATCTCTCTCCCCACTATATAATTTAGAGTATAAATATTATCTATTACCCCTTTCTTCTTCCTGAATCCTGCCTGCCATTCTGGAATTATTCCCTTTTCCTCTATTTCCTTCTCTAATCTATTCGCTAGCACTGTCGCATAAACTTTATATGCCGTCGCCGTTAATGTTACTCCTCCACACCCTTTGGCATACCCTTCCTAACACGTCTTTTAGTCCTTTCCCCCCCTCTATCCAAACCTCATTTGGTATCCCATCCTCTCCCGCCGCCTTCCTTTTCTTTAGTCCTCCTATCGCCCGCCTTATCTCTTCCTCTCTCAATTCCTCCTCTTCTCCTTCCTCCATTCCCCCTTCTTTCTCTCTCTCCCCCTCTCTTCCCTTTCTCTCTTCCGACCCGTTCAACATTGCTCTAAAGTATTTCTCCCATTCTTCTATTTTTATTTATTCATTAATTCCTACCCTTCTTTTCCTTTCCTTATTTATAACTTTCCATACCTGCTCTTGTGTTTTCGCCTCTCTCGCTTCCTTTAGCAGCTCCTCTCTTTCTTCCTCCTTTCTCCTTTCACACAGTTTTTTATATTCCCTTTTCCTCCTATTGTATTCTTCTTTACTCCCTTTCCCCTTCTTCCATTTCCTCAATAGGAAATCATCTTCCTACCTTTCTTTTCTTTTCTCTGCATTCCTCATTCCACCACTTATTTATTTTTTCCCTTCCCTTTTTCCTTCTTTTCCATTTAACTGTCTTTTTGATTTTCCTTATTAGTTCCTTCAGCTCCTCCTCTATTCCTCCCTCCGCACTAACCCACTCTTCCGTCTTTTCCCTAAATTCCTCTCTCGCCTCCTCCGACCAATCCATCCACTCTATCCATTCTTTCTCCCTCTTTTCCCTCACTTTCCTTTCTCTCCTCTCTGTCCCACCTACCCACACTGTCACTGATTGGTGGTCCGAGTCTATTTCTTCCCCTATCCTTAATTTTTCTATTTTCTCCCACGCCGCCCTATCTCCTATCACATAATCTATGACTGTTTCTCCTCTTCCTCCTGTAAACGTTACTTCCCCCTTTCTGTCACCCTCTTTTGCTCAGTTCATTATACCCCAGCCCTCTTCCTCTACCCACCTTATTAGTTCCTCTTCCTGCTTATTTATTACCTTGTCCTTCGATCTCCTTTCTCTCCCTTCTTTTCCATCCTCCAATGCTCCCTTTTCCCCCGTTCTTGCGTTAAAGTCTCCTCCTACTATCCATCCTGTTTCTCCTCGTCTTTCCTCTACCTTTCCTTTTATCCCTTCCATTACCATTCTTACATTATCCTTTATATATACTGTCCCTACATTCCAAGTTTCTTTATTCCATTTTACGTCTCTCACTATTAATCCCTCTTCTTCCCATCTTTTCCCCTCCCCCTCCAATCCCCTCCTGATTCCCAGCCATATGTCCCCTTTTGCCCTTCCCTTCTTTCCTTCTTTTTTTGCCCCTTGTATCACCCATTTGTCACTCCTTTGGTACCTTCTCTTCCCATTTCTCCCAGTCACATTCTTCTATCCATGTTTCCATCATTCCTATCACATCCCATTCTCTGATTTTCTCCCAAAAATCCTCATCCTTCCCTTTTACTCCTGCCACATTCCAAAAACCTATTTTTAGCTCTTCTTTCCTTTCCTCTCTTTTCCTTTCATTCTTTCCCTCCCTTCCCCTCCCTCTCCTCTCTCTCTCCCCTCCCCTCTCCCCCATTTCTCCTACTTTCCCCCCTCTATTTTCTCCTCCTTTTTCCCACTCCCTTTCCCTCCCTCTCCTCTCCCTCCTCCCCCTTCCATTTCCTTCCTCTACCATCCCTCAATTCTTCTTCCTCTTTATCCCATCTCCACCATATTCTCTCTATCCAGATCCTAGCATATCTTACCATTGCTCTCCTATTCTTTCTCCGTTCCTCTCTTGCTATTTCCTCCAGCCACCATACAATGTCATATAATATACATAATAATGTCTTAGCTTATTATAATACATAATGTTAATATTACACTAGTATAATATTGGCTTGAAAGTTCGTTTCATTTTTTGCCCAGAAATCACAGTTAGCATAAATACATGCAACTAACTTCATTTCAATTTTGATTAAATTCTTACTAATCTATTAATACTCTCTATATCGATAATTATTAACTTTCTATCAAATATAGGACAAATATTTAGATTGCAACAAGCTTTGTTCTGAAACAACAATTACATATATTTAGTAATTTGTATAATTTGATAATTGAAAGAAAATTGAAAGAAATTTAATTGATTGGACCAGCTAATCATTCAACAATGATCACTATATTGTTGTTTCTCATCGTTATCATATTGATGTACAATTATTACGTACATTATGGAAGAAACGGACAACTTATTAATCAAATACCAGGACCACCAGGTTACCCAATTTTTGGAAATATATCACAATATATATGTTCACCAGGCAAGTTAAAATATCYAAATAAATTGATAATTTAAACGTTCGTCTTTGCATATRTGTACGTGAAACGTACGTAATATTTGTAAATTTTCCACTTTGATATTTGTTTTTATGTTTTACACACTTTTCTATTTATTAGAATTAGAAAAAGATAAAGTTAAACTTTCATTCAGATTCAAGTTAAGCTATTATACATTGGTAGAAATGTACATAATACAAATACCAATATTCAATGCTGAATACTTAACAATTGTTTAAGCATATTGAATCTTTTTTATTTCATAAATTTCCTTAGTTACTTGAGAAATGTTAAAATGTAAGTATAACAATAAAGTCAACCACGTATTTTTACGTAATGTAATTACATAAATTAATTAGTAAAAATAATTAGTAAAATTAATTTCACTTCGTTAACATGTAATTTTAGTTTATAATTTAGCAAATTAATGGGCAATCGAAGGCGCGGCTGTGTACGAGACAAATCAAATTTTATAGTATCGGGCCTGTCTAAAACTTAGCTTGAATTAAAATGTTTCCACCTCTTCATCATTTCATTGAGTGAGAGAAAATAAGAAAAGAAAATGTTAGAACAGCCTGTCACTGGACGGAACTTTAACGTCTATTTTTTTGTTTTCTCTCTGTCTCACTCAGTAAGATTATGGAGAGATAAAAGCATTTAGCTCGTGAACAAAGTTTTGGACAAGCTTGATATTTATAATATCCTATGATGGAAAATTTCAACCGTTTTTTTATTGACAATAAAATCCATGGCAAATCAATCCACCAAAAATCATAAACAGCAAATGTTACTATTATTTGTATTTTTAAATTTGATTTGTTGCATGCATAATCGCGTTCCAAAGTCGTATTGACTACGGTTTTATACATACGTATTTTTCTATCAATGTTTATAATATTTCTGTACGTTTGCATTACGCATATAATGGATTTTTTAGAGAAACAATGGAAGTTTCTGATTACGCTACTTGATCAGTATTATCCTATTTTTAAAGTGTGGGCAATTTCTAGGCCTATTGTGTCGATACGTCACCCAGATGATTTAAAGGTAATGAAATATAAATAAATTTAACTTTTCATAATTGAAACACTAACAAACTTAAATATTATCTGTCTATTTTTATTTTATAACACTATGTTTACAATAAAAAAACTTTTATATAAATGTTTGATATAATTTAAAAATTAATTATTTAATTTATTATATAAATTGCGCCTAAGTTAATAATTAACTCAATTTTTTCTAATTTCAGACAATACTAAGCGGCACAAATCACATCGAAAAGAGTATGGTTTATGATTTTCTACGTCCTGCGCTGGGTGATAGTATTTTCACTAGTAGAGGTAACATAATAACATTGACACATATAAAATGACGTGTTCTACCTTTAAATCTTGCTTTAGTTTTCATCATCAAATCACCATTATATTGTTAATAAAATAAACTTGCAAGTTTAAGTATTAAATATTTTAAATGACAAACCTACATAAAAAACAATAATGGTTAATAATAGTTTATTTGTATAAAGTAGTAAGTGGCACTAAAATATAAATACAAATGTATGCGCAGTCATTTTGATTTTGATATAAACTCTCAATTATACATTGTTTACATTTGATTACAAACGATTCTTTTTAAAAATAAATTTTATTTTATTCTTTTCAATATACAGCTTTTCAATATATATCTTTCAGTACAATAATATTAACAATAATTCAATTTATTTATATATAATATAAATGTATATTATTATTTACATTAATATAAAACAACATTAAAAATTTCATAAAAAATTTCTTTGTTTATGAGAATATTTTGTCATACAATATTTCATATTTTATAGCACAATGCTTCACATAAGTTTATATGTATAACAAAGAAAAATAAATATAAAATAATTAATGGTAATTAAAATTTAAAAAATATATATAAATAGTTTTTTAGCAATATTTACTTTAAAGCATTATCTCACGATTATACATTCTATTGTTTATGTTGTAGGCGCCAAGTGGCATTCGCAACGAAAGATGTTAACACCTGCCTTTAATTTTAATTTATTGCAACAATTTGTTAAGATTTTYCTCGAGCAARGCGAAAATATKACAAAGTCTTTAAAAAATACTGAAAGTACAATTGTGGAAGATTTAGAATCCTTCGTTGGTGAATTTACGCTAAATGTAATATGTGGTACTGTATCTTGTTCATAATTGTATACAGACGTTTACTCTGAATAAGGAATAATATAAAATAAATGATATAAGTTAATATTGACATTCTCAGCTCGTATTTTCTAAATAAACAGTAAATTGTAAAAGGAATCAATGAATGAGTAAATATAAGTTAGATATTAAATATATAAATTAAAGCCAGAACGTACACATTATTATTTTTTGTCAATCTTTATAAATAAAATAATTAATTTTAATTTCTAATTTATGTTAGCTCGTTCATTGGTCTTTTTACAGTTTGTCGATAAGATAAATTGTTTATTATTCAAAATATTGGTGTGCAACATACATAGTCAAAAATGTAATCTTCAACTATAAATACTTTTGGAATACATATAATAATATGTAATATTTTAACAAATACACTTGTAGAAACTGTCATGGGCACTAATTCCACTTGTCTACGAGATTTCCGCGATGCGTTCCAACAATATCGAAAAGCGGCTCATCGGACAATGGAACTTTTCGTGTATAGGTAATTAATTAATTTTGTATATAGATCTAATAAATGATTATAACATATATTGTTTTACATAAGCTGTAGAATAATATTATATAATCCTACGAAAATAAACAATAATGTTATTTGCGTGAGTAATTAGCAATTGTATTGCATGTGATTTTTTAAATTGCTTACGTAAAAAATAAATATTATTTAAAGTTTTTAAAATGTTTTAAAATGTTTTAAATACCAAAACTATTTTAAAGAAACAATGAAACGTAAAGATATATCATTTTTCATCTAAAGAATGTAAAGTTGTTAAAGCTAAAGTATTCAGATATCAGATCTTTTACATACTTCTTTACTATAATATATTTATTATTATTATATTAACTATGCTTTCTTTCTCCTTCTCTCTCTCTCTCTCTCTTTCTCTCTCTCTCTCTCTCTCTCTCTCTGTATATGTATAAATTTTAGTAATCGTCAAAGTAACTTTATAATAAATAATTTATAATAAAAAAAAACTTTTATAAAATAATATTAATCACTTTTTGGAATAATATGCTTATCATTCAGTAATTATAATTCAGAGTACTGAGGCCATGGCTGTACAACGATTGGCTGTTCTCGTTGACGCCGAATGGTAGAGAACAAAAAAAGATTTTGAAGATATTTCATGGATTTAGTGAACATGTACGTAAAAATGGTGTTACCTAATTATTATATAACATTCTATTTATATATTATCTATTTTGAGAAATTACAAAAAGACATTTTCCATAACTTTCGTATCAGAATATTATAAGACAATTCGTAAATATTATTAAAATGTTGTTAATATATTCATAAATCGTAGAGAAAGAATTGATGTTATACTTTTATAGATTATTGCGGAAAGAAAATTATATCATGAACGCACCAACGGCCAATTTTTAAAAAGTTTTGCTAATGTTACGTCAGCACAGGCAGATGATACTGAAACGAATTGTAGTACGTAATATAATCGAATTGACTATATTTTAAATTTGATCGGAGTAAATTATCATAAATTGTTTTTTATAGTAATATAGTTCATCATAGTTAAGAATAATATAAACAATATTATTATTTTATTTAATATTAATTATAATATTAATAATCTTTTTTGTTAATTAATTAAAAATAATATTTAAATTTTAAACATAATCAATGTTAATAAAATCGCAGAAAAATTAGAACAGGAGATTTATATTGACATACTTATATACTTCGATTTAGTAGGAAAAAAACAGTTTGCATTGTTGGATCTTCTAATAGCAGCCTCTCGAGAAGGTCTTCTGTCTGATTTAGATATCAGGCAGGAAATTGATAYTTTTATACTCGCGGTACGTATTTCTAAATTATCTGTTTTCTTATTAGATGAATTATTTGGATGTATATCGATAGTGTGATTACAGGGTCACGACACTACAGCGAGAGCACTAAGTTTTCTGTTAGCATTATTAGCTGAACATAAGGACATTCAGGTATTTAAATAAATTTCATTAAATAAATAGCATTCTTAAAAGAAAAAATGATTAGTTCCAGTAATATTCAAGATGTTATTTATTAGGTRTATGCAAAAATTTAGTCATTTTTCGCACATTTTTGCTTTAGATGCTTAATTACATGTAATTAAATATTGTATGGGAGTTGATCGAGAACTTCCCAAGCTAAGTACAAAATGGTTTGCTGAATACGTAGAGTAACATGCGGTCTATTGTAGCAGAGAGAAACTTGGGTGCGCTCGTTTATGCTGCAGTCGTTCGTTATCTGCGAAAGCGACTGCAGCGCAGTTTGTCGTTCATTTACGCAGGGATATATCCTACCTGCACAGTTATTTCGGAAGTCCTGCTCAAAATGCTCTGCTTACAGGACTGCATAAATATTTGGATATTCCGGTCGAATCAGTTGTATCAAAAATGAATTTCATCAAAATGAAAAATGAAAAAAGTAAAAAAAGYTTATTTGACACGTTTTTGCGCAAAACAAAAAGTCTGGCAGAAAAACGTGGCGATCCATGCGAAGCGAATTATTAATCGTTAAAGGATGCTATAAATTAGGTTAGCAAATTTGTCATATTGGATGAATTCGTTTATGCAATTACTGCTGCAGAAGGTGTGATTTTATCTTTGTTTACGTCCATGAACAATGAAGATAAAATGATACTCTCTGCAGCAGTGACTGCATAAACGAATTCACTCACTGACGAAATGTAGCGACATTAGCATGCGCCTAAATACATCAAGTTTTGAGACCAGGCGGGAATTCTAAATAATTACTAAATATTTTTGTAAATATGTAAATATGTAAATAAAAAGTATTCGTTATTTATATCAATAAAATTTAATATTTATTAATTAACTAAGACGCCAAGCAGTCAAAGCTAGATCTTCGTGTTGAAATTTCTTATGTGAATTTGTATCATATCTCAAGTTCAACTGCGCGTCGAATAAATTTCCGGTCTTAAAACACAGTCTTAAGATGAATAAGGATAGTAAATCACAATATTAAATTGATAATCAATTTAATAATAACGATGCTAACAAGCATCTCAATCCCTTATTCCCCCCGAATATTATAAAGAATTTGTTGCGAAAAATAACCTCAGCCAGGAATCGAACCTGGAACCTCTCGACTTTCCGGAGCGAGAGGAACTAAAAGACATCTTATAGATATCTTTTCATTTTGCCAAAAAGACAACTTCAAAAAGATCTTTTTATCATCTTTTAAACAGCTTTCCTCTTTGTCGAAAAGAACTTAAAAAAGACAACTTTTAGTTATCTTTTAGTTTCTTGTGCTGTCAGGGTACATATACTAYCATGATCAAAAAAAAATCGAAATTCATTCATAAAAAGGAATGTACATGTTTAATCTTCAAAATTCAAATTGTTCCCTTCAAAATAGTCCCCGTCGGCTTTGATGCACTTGTGCCAGCGTTTGATCCACTCCTCGAAGCCTTTCTGGAAATCGATTTTTTGTATAGCCATTAGTGCCTCCAGCGATTTTTGCTTTATTGCCTCCACACTTTCAAAACGGGTTCCTCGTAATGATTTTTTGAGTCGACCGAATAGGAAGAAGTCACATGGTGCCAGATCAGATGAATTGGGCGGTTGTTGAATGGTATTCGTGCTGTTTTTGACATGAAACTCATGAATAATCAATACATTATGAGAGAGCGCAATTCTTTTATCCATTGTAAAAATCGCCGCGAAACAAAAAGTTAATGTAAACAAGCGCTGTCCTGAAAACTAATGATCAGCTGTTAAGCTGAAACTTGGCATGAATATCACTAACAGTGCTGCTGACGTGACGCACATAAAAAAATTCGAAACCAATAAGTCAGTGAAGTTTAAATTAAAAATTCCGGTTATTTTTTATCATGGTAGTATTAAGGGATGCTGAAGTCGTCTGTATTACCAACCAAACGCATATTTCGTACTTTTCTATTTTCTTTCCTTTAAACTTGCAACGAATATTCGGCAGATATTTGGTATTCGGCCACTTTTTTGCTATTCGGCCGAATATCGAGATAGTGAAATACTGCAACGAATAGTGAGATACTACAACGAATATTCGACCAAATAACAAATAATACAGATTTTTTTAAAAAGTTAATAAATTTGTGACAAAGGTTTATTTAAATTAAATTAAACAAAACATAATTGAAAAAACTATTTTTAAAAAAGTTGTTTTAATTAAAAAATATCAAATTACAAAAGTATAAACTACTTTTTAAACAAAATCAACAAAATTTTTAATTTTTTCATTGCCAACTGTGATAAAAAAAAAAATAGAATTCTAAACAAAATAGAATTCTAAAATTATTATTTATTTATCTATTCACTGTTAATTAAAGAAATTAATGATATTATTCATTCTTCACTATAATTAAAATTTAGCAAAATTAAAATAGAAGCAAATTGTGATGCAAAAATAACAATTTTTCCCCATTTTCGGGAAGTAATCTATTTTCTTCATATACATTTTTAGCTTTTGAAAACAGTGTTTCAGAATAGATGCTACTGGCAGGTGCGGATAAATATTTTGAAGTTAATTTTGAGAGTAAAACTGGAAAGTAGTTTTTGTTCGCAGCTCACCAAATATAGAGACTTGATTGGAGTGGAATACGTTTTATTTTCAAATACATATCTAATTCAATAGCAGTCATACTTTTTTATTTATCGTATTATCATTTTTGGAATTCTTCTCAATCAGCTTATCATAACATTCCCAAAAAGTGTATGGCTGAGAGCTTTGACCATTCTCTTCAGTTCAGTTCTTTTTTTTTTAGACTTCTAGACAGGAGATTTCGTACTATCATCACTGCTGCTTTCGTATGCTGATATTAGAGACTCAAGTAAAAGTATCTTGCTTTCTCAACTTGCAACTGATTGGTAAAAAAAGTCTTCTTCAGTCCATACACAAGACTTCTTTTTAGCACTCATATTTAAATTAATTTTTGAAATTAAATACGAAATCACTCTAAAATATACACTCTATTAAATAATTTCATTAAAAAATAAGATAGTTTTTTACATTGTGTATGACAAAGTGAACTAGTTGAAACAAGTACGCGACGTGGCAGCAAAGCGGCACATCGACGTGAAAGAAAGAGAGAAGTAAGGAAGGATAAATTTTCACGTCAAATATTTACCGAATATTCAGCCATTCGGCTAGCGTACCCGCCGAATATTCGGTATTCGGTCAATGGCCGAATAGACTATTCGTTGCAAACTTACTTTCCTTATACAGAATAAAAAATCCTTCTTCAGAATAAGA
>JANQDE010001677.1:0-11777 GCA_037157785.1 Cephalotes varians
AGTATACAATAAATAAATAATTAAAAAAAATTTTTTTTATTATAGTTATAAGGTACTCTTAATACCATTCAATTTTCATTSGARAAATTTTTTTCTATCTCTTACAGTTTCGACGATATTCTCTTCGAAAGAGAAAAACCGATTTTTTTTAACGGGTGTTTCACCCCTTAAAAATGCGTAAGGGCCCATATAAAAAAATACGTGTCGCTTATTTTTGTCTGGAGAACAACATATTAAAAGCTCATCGAAATCGCAGAGTTACACTTGGGTAGCTTTACTTGTAAGTTTCATCCCATTTATCTCGACAGTTAAATTTCATGCAGTTTAAAGAGAAAATTATTCTTTATATAATTTATAATAATAAATATATAATTTATAATTAAAAAATTTTTTATGTAAAAAACTTGCGGTGTTAGACCTAATAATAAGTAAATAACAAGACAATTTAGTGTAATAATAAATTCAATCTAAATGTTACATTGAATAAAAATAAAGCTTATTATTTAAATATTGAACTTACAATATCTTAAATCTATTCCGTATATTCGCTTTAATAATATGCTACAATGAATGTAAGATATCAAAACTTATATCTTATTCATAATTCTAATCCACATTCGTATCACTCGCTGGAACAATACACACTGATTATTACTATTTTTGCTGGCACATTGTTCCTTAATTAAATCGAAATTTCTCGTTTTTATTTCAAGGTCTAACAGCGCCAAGTTTTTTACATAAAAAATTTTTTTATTATAAATTATATAAAGAATAATTTTCTCTTTAAACTGCATGAAATTTAACTGTCGAGATAATGGGATGAAACTTAGCACCACTACATATTATTAGGGTTCATTATTATAGAACTTTCGAATAATGGGATTATAACTTAGCGCCATTTATTTGATATCAAATCTTTTTTACAAATGATTACTTGGGTTTTATTTTTTAAAAGCAGTTGTATATAAAACTTTCGAGATAATGGAATTATAACTTGGCATTATTTATTTAATATCAAATCTTTTATAAAAATCATATACATATTATTATTAGGGTGTGTTCGACCACTCAGTTGCCGCTCCGATGCACTGGGAGAATAATCAAACTACCTTCACGAGCACAAATATATTTAACACTTAAATATATACGCTATGTACATAGGATGTTAGAGCGATCCACTGCTAGCGACAGCGTGCCTGCAACCGCTTATTGCAGGCCCTTTGGTTTGTTCTGTTTCGGAAATCACCGCTGTGATTCTTGCAAAACTGAGAATTGAATAAGCGAGCGACTTGATTCAGTTCAGAGTGACTATTCGGTCCGCGGGTGAGCGCAGCTCCTATTTATAAGGACTCGTTTCTCGAAAGTTCTAACGCTGGTCGGTTTAACCGCTAGCGTGACTTGCGACCCTCCCTTTGAATTTGGGGCGAGGCATTGCGAATCGCGAACGATGTTCGAGGAATCACGGACGTGTTTCTCGCTAATTGGCAGCCCCTCGCTAGCGGGTCGCTGCGCGGTTGGCTTGGCGCCTCTGCGCAGCGGTTTTCGAAAATCGTTCTGCTGATAGGCTCACGAGCTGCTGGGCCCATCGCATATGCGCCGCGCGAAAATTTTAAACCGGCGCCGATGTCCGCGTGCTTCGAACAGGGTGCATTATTATAAAACTTTCGAATAGTGAGATTATAACTTGGCGCCATCTATTTGATATCAAATCTTTTATATAAATGATATACATGTATATTAGGATTCATTATTAGATGTGTAAAGACGGGGTCTAACTTTTCGCTCGGCAAGCGAAAGTTTAGAGTCGGATAGATCTCGCCAGGTTAAAATAAAGAAACGTGGATTATAGTTTTAACAAAAGATAAAAGAGTTTATTGTAAATCACACAAACATTATTATACACGATAAACGGAGATAGCTTATAAATATTCCGCTCCTCTGGCGGAGCGGAAGGCTTCGTACTAGATTTATTTACAGTGTCTTATGAAAGACAGAATGGTTTAGTGTAGCGTACGGATTCGTATTATACACGATAATCGACAAATGTTAAATCGACAGCTTATAAAGCTCTCGGAGCGGAAAGCTTCTTATTTTACATGAAATTTATTTACAAAATATATTACAAAATATATTTACAGGCCGCGTATGCGGCAACGTGGTTTCCGCGTGGATTGAGCGTGCTGTGCGTGCATGCGGCTGACGCGATGCGCAGAGCGCAGGCGCGACGCTCGGTCGTAGACCGTGGGACGGCTGAGTCTTACGGGATTCGTCGTAATCGATGCGCACGCGAAATGGTGAACGTCATGTGTGGTGACGGCGTGAACTCGTTGGTCGATGGCCCGCAGCGGGCTTTGCAATGCGCGTTGGTTGGTCAACGTGGTTGTTCGAGCGTGCATTAGGATGCACGGTTTTCGAAATGTGATCGTGTGGTACGCGGTGAGAGCGGAGTAGAGCCGAGAACACTAGAGCCTTACCAATTCTGGAGAGAGAGCCGAGATCGCCCGAGCTATGGATGCGGACGAAGGCCGAGAACAACCGAGCTTTACGAATTTCGGAGATAGAGCCGAGATCGCCCGAGCTATGGATACGGACGAAGGCCGAGAACACCCGTGCCTTCCGGATTCAGAAAGAGAGCCGAGAACACCCGAACTCTTGATGTATTTGAAAGCCGAAAACATCTGTGCCTTTCGGATTCGGAAACAGAACCGAGAACATCCGCGTTCTTTCGGAGAAGTGATCGTCAGGAGATTGTAGCCGAGAACACCCGTGCTACTAATCGGGACGGATCTGGTCTCGATCATTTCACGCCGGATCATTTTATACTCCGCGGCCCGGCTTCGGTGGCCGCGCGTAGCGTTTGGCGAAACGCGTGACGCGATGCTCGCGGTGTGCGTGCGAAACGCTCAATGCGGTGCACGCGCGGTGCGGACGCGGGGCTTCACGCTATTTACGATGCTATATATATAATCTATCGCTATAATTTACATTATATACAAAACGTGACATATCGTCACAGATGTTATTCTTAAATTCAGTAAAGTGACGCAATTTTATGATATGACACTTGGGTTGAAATAGTAGAAACGTACCGCTTGGTTTTATTTTTTAATTGTGTTATTATTATTATAGCTACTACCATTTGGATTTAACTGTCGAGCAATCGAGATGAAACTTAGCGCTACTTATTGATTTCAAATCTTTTATACAAATGATACACGTATTATTTGGGCTGAGTAATATTATCTAATTACTATTATATAAATAATAGATTAAGTTTTTATTTTTTTTTAATAATTAGTTTTATTTCTTAATTGTGTTATTATTAAAAATACTATTACTTTGATTGGAACGACAATATTTTAGATATGATTTGCATTTAGTGAAGTAACGTAATTTAGTGATAAGCGTTTAGGTTGAAATAGTAGAAATGTACCACTTAGTTTTGTAAATACGCCCGAATCCGTTAAAGCTAAGCGTAATTCGTACTATTCATTAAATTGTATTAATAAAGTATACCGACAAATATCGTAATCGGCGGCATCAAAACAACGGCGCGAAGGACACAGCCAAGCGCGGGCTTCCGCGCCCGCACTGCGCGCGCCCCGCGCCACTGAACTCGGCCGTACCGGCGGGAATAAAACGGCCCGCGCGAAAAAAATCGAGACTAGATCGAGACCAGACGCTCCGCTCGTCGCCTAGTACGGATATTCCCGGCTACGGACACGAGATCCTGGCTATCCTCGACTTCCACGAGTACGGATATTCCCGGCTCGTTTCCAAGAACCGCTCAAGAGACACGGAGATTCCCGGTCTCTCTCCGAATTCCACGAGTACGGATATTCCCGGCTCGTTTCCAAGAACCGCTCAAGAGACACGGAGATTCCCGGTCTCTCTCCGAATTTCACGTGTACAGATATTCCCGGCTCATTTCCAAGAACCGCTCAAAAGACACGGAGATTCCCGGTCTCTCCCCGAATTCCACGAGTACGGATATTCCCGGCTCGTCTCCTAGAACCGCTCAAGAGACACGGAGATTCCCGGTCTCCCTCCGACTTCCACGAGTACGGATATTCCCGGTTTGTTTCCCAGAACCGCGCAAGAGACACGGAGATCCCTGGTCTCTCTCCCTCTCTCGCCGAATACAGGCCTTCCTGGCTTTGCCACAACACCGCGACTGCGGTTCTCACTGCGCCCCGCCGAGACCCGTTGCAGGGTCATGCGCGCCTAAGAACTGTAAATATGTTGTAAATAAATCTTTCTTGTCTATCTCTATATTACCTCCGTCTGCGCCGCGTCTAAATCTATTGTGTACATCTCTGACTTCCCCGCGCTCCTCACGGCTAATCACCAAATGAAAGTAATATCCGATGATTCGGCTCTAAAATATACGTCGAATTAAATCTCTCTTCAGTGTTAATTCCGTCCGCGCTGCATGTAAATCTATTGTGTAAGACACCGATTTCCACGCGTCTCTTGCGGTTATCCACCAAGTGTAAACAAATATCAAATGCTTCATTAATAAATAATTGTCAATCTAAATCCACGAAACACCGTTTATTCACTCTACCCGCGAAACCTGGCAATCCGACGAGCTTCTCCGGCTCCCGCTTTCGCATCCGAGCGAAAGGTAGCACCGTTACATGGCGCCTGAACAGGGACCATTGTGGAGTGAATAAACGTACCAGGCCTGGTATTATTAAACTACTATATGTATTGGTATTATTAAATGGAATCGTGGATCTGCCGATTAAATAAAACACAAGCGATCTGCGAAGCCGCAAAACGAAAACTCGATACTTCCGGTACCCTCGACGACATTCGCCGCTTAAGCCGCTACATAGACGAGCATCCAGTCATGGCCGAGACCGAACCGAAAACCGTGATGCCGGGAGAAGGGATGGGCCTTCGCTCGGCACCCCGACTCCAAATTCTTCCGCCGTCGCCGCTTCCACCGCCCCCGCCGGAACCGACGGAAAGTCACACCGCACACGGGAAGTGCATGAACCAGATTAGAAAATGGGGATGTCATTTCGACGGCCGCGACCCTCTCTCTTTCCTCGAACGCGTGACCGAACTCCAACGACAGTACCGTTACACCGACGAAATTATGGTAGATGGAATTTCGGAACTCCTCCGCGGCTAGGCACTCGCCTGGTATCGTAACTTCCAGAAAGAGTGGCGTACTTTTAACGATTTTTTAAGCTCTTTCCGCCGCCAATATCTGACGCGCCGGTACCAGACCCGCCTGATACGCGAGATCCAGGATCGCCGCCAACTCCCGGACGAGCCGTTCGCGAACTACGCCTCCGACATACTGACTGACCATGATGCGTCGCGCCGGAAACTTCGGAGCCGATGCAAAACTCGACCGCATTTAGGAGAATATGCGCGCGGAGTACAAGTACTCGATCCAACTCGATGATCTCGCGGATTTGGCCGATCTGATGGACCGGGCCATCGACTTCGAAGAGATCCGAAGAGAGAAAGCGCGCGAAAGGCAAGCCGCCAAGAAAACCGTGAGCTCCGCCAAAACAACAGGCGAATACAACCGCGCCAACACGTGTTGGCGCTGCAAGCAAAGGGGCCACGATCGCTTTAATTGCCGACGACCAGCAATAAAATATTTTGTTCCCAGTGCGGAAAAGACGGCGTTCGTACTAAGGACTGCCACTCCCGGCCGGGAAACGCCGCCGCGGCCGGGGTCACCGAGGCCGAACCCCGGTCCGAGCCAGCCTCCGCGTGAGCTATACGCCTCGTCCGCATATCGCCGTCCGAATCGGAAACCACCTCGTCTCCGCCTTACTAGACACCGGGTCCGAGATATCGATCATTGGCGCCGAAACCGCACAACGAGCACGCGAAATGCGAATCCGTCCCACCGAGGACGAGAGAGAAATCCACCTGGCGAACGGGATGAGAGCCAGCATACCAGGCCATGTCACCTTGCCCATCACCATCCAGGGACGGACACTCCGCCACTCGTTCAGCATTCTGCCATCATTAGACGGCCCGATGCTCATCGGAATCGACCTATGGGCCCGCCTCGGACTGTCGATACCACCCCCACCAAGGGGGAACCAAGAGAACACCGCCGCCCGGAAAGCGAGACGGCCCACCGCGGCTACCACACGCGAAAATACCGAGGAAGACCGCCGCTTACGAGAATTTCTGGAAACCGAACTGGCCGCTTTTGAGAGAATACAGGGCCCAACCGACCGAGTCGAGCACATAATCCGAGTGAAAACCGACATCCCGATCAAACAACGATACCGCCCGAGGAATCCTGCGATGCAGAGGGTGATTGATGACGAGGTGCAAGAAATGTTTCGAATCGGTGTGATCGAGCCTTCCACTAGCCCATGGAGTTTCCCGATAGTGGTCGTCCACAAAAAGGATGGCCGACCACGATTCTGCATCGATTTCCGATGGGTAAATGAGGTTACCGAACGCGACGCCTTGCCGCAGATCAACGCCACGCTGGATAAACTTAGAGGCGCCCGATACCTAACGACCCTCGATCTGCAGCAAGGGTACTGGCAGATACCGCTCGCGCCCGAAAGCCGAGCCGTAACCGCTTTCACCGTACCCGGTCGGGGATTGATGCAGTTTAAAGTGATGCCTTTCGGGCTCCACTCCGCACCGGCCACGTTCCAACGGCTGCTCGACACGATCTTGGGACCCGAGCTCGAGCCTCATGTATTCGCATACCTGGATGATATCATCATCGCCAGCTCAACGTTCGAGGACCACTTGCGACACTTGACCGAAGTGTTTCTCCGCCTCCGAAATGTCCGTCTACGCCTCAACCCGGCAAAGTGCCGGTTCTGTGTACCCGAGCTTAAATATCTCGGGCACATTGTCAATCGCTAGGGCATTCGTACGGATCCCGAGAAGATCAAAGCCATAGAGAAATGGCCTACACCTTCCGTCAGATCCGCCAGTTCGTGGGACTCGCGTGGTACCGCCGTTTCATTCCCGATTTTTCTGCCGCCGCCGCACCACTCACGAGCCTGACAAAAAAAAACGCTCGCTGGCGATGGAGGACGGAGGAGGAACAAGCCCTCCGAACCTTGAAAAAGGCCCTCTCCTCCGCCCCGATCCTAGCCCCGATGCCCCGACTTTGACCGACGATTCATCATACAGACGGACACTAGTACCGAACTGGACGCCGTACTCACCCAGCACTTCGAGGAAGGGGAGCGGGTCATTGCCGGACGCTGAACGGCACCGAAAAAAATTACAGCGCGACCGAGCTCGAGTGTCTAGTGGTCGTGTGGGGGATTCGCCATTTCCGCGGATACCTGGAGAGCTACCAATTCTCCGTTATCACGGACCATCAGGCCCTCCGATGGTTGCAAAGAATCGAGTCTCCCACCGGCCGTTTAGCCCATTGGATGTTCCAACAATATACGTTTGACGTAAAGTATCGCCGCGGCAAGCTCAACAGGGCGGCCGATGCCCTCTCGCGACTTCCAATGGTACACGCCGCCCGTAATCCGCGCTGCCCCTGGTACTATGGGCAGTTCCGCCGAGTACGCGAACGACCCGACGAATTCCCCGACTATAAGGTGCGGCAGGGGAAAATGTATCGACACATCTTACACTCGACCGATTTCCGAGAGGTACCCGCCGACCTACAATGGAAAGAATGCGTCCCGAAACACAAACGCGCCGCGATCCTACATCGCATGCACGACCAACCCTCTGCGGCCCACCTAGGGATCGCGAAAACAATAGCCCGGACCGCCGAGATCTTCTATTGGCCGCGTATGTTCGCCGATGTCGCGAAGTACGTACGGGAATGCGCAAATTGTCTAGCACACAAAACCTCCCAGGAACGTCCGGCCGGTTTGCTCCATGCAACTCCGGTCAAGACACCTTGGGAACAGGTGTCCATCGATTTGATAGACCCTTACCACGTTACTACCAACGGGCATGTCTGGCTGCTTGTGATGCAGGATCGGTTCACCAAATGGGTCGAACCCACTCCGCCGCGCCACCCCATAAATCGTACAGCGCCTCACCACGCAGATTATCTTCCGCCACGGGTGCCCCGACACGATTATATCTGATAACGGGCGACAATTCATAGCAAAGGCCATGAAACACGCGCTAGCGTCATTTGGGATCAAACCCAAGACAACTCCCGCGTACGCCCCACAGTGCAACCCAGTGGAGCGCACAAATAAAACCATAAAGACAATGGTAGCGCAATATGTAGGTAGGAATCACCGCCACTGGGACCGCCACATCACGGCTCTCCAATTTGCGTATAATACCGCAAAACACGACAGTACCGGGTATACCCCGGCGTTTTTAAACTACGGCCGAGAACCACCAGGACCGCACCGGGAAGACCAACGACCAAGACACGGACCAATGGCCCCAGAGGTGAATCGACGGCGCCTGGAGGAGGCATACGAGGTGGTGCGCATCAACCTGGCCCAAGCGTTCCAACGACAGGCCCGGCACTACTACCTACGGCGACGCGCCTGGAAACCGCGGATCGGTGAGGCCGTCTGGAAACGCACCCATACGCTATCCAGTAAAAAAGACGCAGTTAATGCGAAGCTATCACCGAAATACATAGGACCCCTGACGGTCCGAAGAATCATATCACCCGTTATTGTTGACTTACGAGATGCGAGGGGTAGATGGTATAGGCGTATATATATACAAGACCTCAAACTGACGCCAGGAGATAAACAGGAGCAACCGAAAAACGATACCACCGAATAACCGAACATTCGAGAAGCACCAGACCACAACACCGATAGCCATCCCCGACAAGACCCACCAAGCGGGTATAAATGGGCTTCACCGTAAAGCAACCACCGCAGAAAATTTCGGAAGCCATGGCGGAAGAAACGGACGCAATTGTAATCAACCCGGCAGAAGCAGCCACGGATGCAGAGTTCGAGGTCCTGTGGAGCCGACTCCTATAGAAACCGAAGCGCCGCAGCGCTACCCTGACGCTGCGGGAGCGCGACCGCCCCGGCCTAGCACCCCCATCACGGCCACCTTCGCCGGAGCACGCCAGCAAAGAACCAGTCCAAGCGTGGACCAGGCCGCCAAAAGTGGGGACGATCATACAACGATCGTCCTCCACCAACGCCCGCAAACTGTGAGCCCTACTTGAGATCCCCCCGCGGCCTCCACCGCGATCGAAGGCGACCGCCCAGAAGCCAACGACCCGGGGCCAAGGAGAGATCCTGCAGGACCTGTTCGGGGATATCACGGATCTCACTGACGATGAAACCCCGGCAGCGCCATACCGACCACCCATACCGATGGGCCCTCCGTTCGTTCCGACTAGCCAGGAACGCCGAGCCGGGCCAGCCAGCTCCACCACCACCGGCCCACTTGAGATCTTTGGGCCCGTCGGACCATCACCCGTAAGGGTAGCAGTAGACGGCACCCACGTGCCATACTTCTCGGCGGTCATTACCCGGAAATTCCGGGCATGCATTGGTGGACGAAAGTTCGTGCTGCGCTTCGATCGTGAAGGAAAGTGTGTATTTCGACGCGAACTGTAAGGGCGTCACCGTTATACAGTGCGTCTAATGACCGAAGTTCGTCACTCCCATCCGAGGGGGTGATGTAACGATACGCCCGAATCCGTTAAAGCTAAGCGTAATTTGTACTATTCATTAAATTGTATTAATAAAATATACCGACAAATATCGTAATCGGCGGCATCAAAACAACGACGCGAAGGACACAGCCAAGCGCGGGCTTCCGCGCCCGCACTGTGCGCGCCCCGCGCCACTGAACTCGGCCGTACCGGCGGGAATAAAACGGCCCGCGCGAAAAAAATCGAGACCAGATCGAGACCAGACGCTCCGCTCGTCGCCTAGTACGGATATTCCCGGCTACGGACACGAGATCCTGGCTATCCTCGACTTCCACAAGTACGGATATTCCCGGCTCGTTTCCAAGAACCGCTCAAGAGACACGGAGATCCCCGGTCTCTCTCCCTCTCTCGCCGAATACAGGCCTTCCTGGCTTGCCACAACACCGCGACTGCGGTACTCACCGTGCCCCGCCGAGACCCGCTGCAGGGTCATGCGCGCCTAAGAACTGTAAATATGTTGTAAATCTTTCTGTCTATCTCTATATTACCTCCGTCTGCGCCGCGTCTAAATCTATTGTGTACATCTCCGACTTCTCCGCGCTCCTCACGGCTAATCACCGAATAAAAGTAATATCCGATGATTCGGCTCTAAAATATACGTCGAATTAAATCTCTCTACAGTGTTAATTCCGTCCGCGCTGCATGTAAATTTATTATGTAAGACACCGATTTCCACGCGCGGCTATCCACCAAGTGTAAACAAATATCAAATGCTTCATTAATAAATAATTGTCAATCTAAATCCACGAAACACCGTTTACTCACTCTACCCGCGAAACCTGGCAATCCGACGAGCTCCTCCGGCTCCTGCTTTCGCATCCGAGTGAAAAGTAGCACCGTTTTATTCCTTAATTATGTTATTATGATTAAAGCTATTTTCACTTGGGTTAAAACAATATTTCCTCCAAGCAACGCATAAACTTGTCGCGTTTTTTTACTCTTTTTAAAAAGGTAATTTTTTAAGATAGTTTTGTAGAGATATCATTCATTTTGTTGTGTACAAATGTTCAAATGTCATAAATCTATAAAAATGTTATAAAAACGTTATGAAGATATATTTATATTGCCACAATAATTTTTCCTTCAGAAAGTATACTTTATCACCCTTTTTACCTTTTTTAAAAAAAATAATTTTGTATAGATATAATATTCTGTAGTGTTAAGTGTCTTATAAACAGCATATAAGATATGATTGCAACCTAACATGATTGTTGTTAATTAATTGTATGTAAATATGTATAAATAGAATCATTACTCTCATCGTCTTTCATTATTAAAAATATTTCTATTTCTACATTTCTTTATTCATTCATAATATTATTGAAATGTTAAATAAGAAACATGTTTTGATGCCACATAAAATACAATTAAAAGATAAAGAAACTATAAAAGCTTCTTCAGATAACAAAATATTGTAAAAGGAAATAAAATTAACTGGTATGAAATTATTTAACCAATCATGACATTCATTCGCTCTTATGCCTCTAGAGTCTGTAATCTATACACACCTATCGACAGTTATCGGTGTTATATGGACCGTGCACAGATATTTTATATGCATCATTTATTCTTGTTTAATATTCGATGAACAACAAAAATAAATGATGCACCATAAGCGTCATGCGTAAAATGAAACGTGCCTTTAGTTGGCTACTCTAGAAAAACTGTAGGCTGCTTACACTTAACGCTCGCAACACTTGGAATCATTTCATCCTTGTTATTTATCAAAATTAAGATTCAACTACGAGCGCTGCAACGCGTCGAAAGATATTTGGTGCGCGTGATCTTACTCGTCTTTAATATACATGCAAGCGGCACCCCGGCATTAGTGTCTTTTGTAAAATATATAAATATATGTATACAGGGTGATTCAGACAACCCCGGTGTCCTTGTAAAGACGTATTCCTGACTTAATTTTGAAACGATTTTTCCTTTAGCAAAACTTTATCCGAAGCTTAGTTTTTAAATTATAAAAGGAAATAGTTAGCTTATTACGGACCGAWTACAGATGGTAGGCAGGGACGGCGCAATCCATCGCCTGACGCGGGTCGTTATGCGGGGCGCTTACTGCGATCAGCTGGTTGCAATACGCGATGTGTTGCAAGCAACTGACGCACATAAAAACACATCGCGTTCACACACA
>JANQDE010000169.1:8311-27306 GCA_037157785.1 Cephalotes varians
TGGAACCTCTCGACTTTCCGGGGCGAGCGTCTTACCTTCTCGACCACTGAGGCATGTGGTCGAGATATTCTTCGCAACAACCAGTGATGAGAACGCATGCTAGGGCGCGCGTATTTTTAAATAAGAACAACCAAACAACTTTTGTCTGAAACATTTTTTCTGAAAATGCTTCGCTGAAGAAATATTTCGGTGCAACTTTTAAAATGGGACACCCTGTACATACATCCTACAAGCAAAGATATTGCGAAATGCAAAATTCGAAAATGTAAATTTATGATTAAGAAACGTTGTCGTCCGCGCAAGTTTTTGTACGATTGCTCTTTCATCACTAGATGACTCAGATCGTGTAAGAAAGTACGACCAAGCTTAGAAAGAAAAAACAGAGCGAGAGCAAGGAAGCAAAAGCAAGAGCGAGAGTGAAAGAGACAGTGAAATGAGATTAGTGAGAACATGAGAGCAAGAGCGACAAAGACATCGAGGCGTGAACGTGAATGAAGAAATGGAAGGAAATAGGAAGGCATTAGAAAAAGAAGGAAAAGGGGAAAGAGAGAAGGAAATTAATTCTATTTTACGGGAAAGATTATTAGATAAGATTCGTATTAGGAATATTAGGGTGTTTAATGTGCAAAACCCATATAAATAAGTGCAAAATCAATGTAAAATGTGTTCTTGGTTTATATATATAGAAGAAAGTAGGAAATGTGTATTAATTTAACACTAGTTGATATGATGCCATATAGCCCATATAGGTATGTATCTAATTGGATACACATGGCAATCAACGACGATGTGTTTATAAAATATTCTAGCTATAAAATATAGAGTCTAATCATGGTAATCAGAAATTCTGTATTTTGATCTTATCACGATGTATTCTATCATATGTCTTGTATAATCAAAACACATTTTTTTCACTTAAAAAATAACGCAACATTTTTTTTTATTTATTATTATAATTTAACCGACTCATAAAACGCAATATGAAACTAGAGAAATTTATTTATGGAAAATTGTTAAATATTTTATAATAAGAAACAAATAGATAAGTCGCGTAATAATAATTTAAGATATAGGTCTGCGATTGTTTCAGCACGAATATTTAACGAACATTGAAGATAGTTAACCTCGGACTCTAAAAAAATATGAAGATAAAGAAAACAATAAGGCGTTAATATTATTTAATGAAGAAATTTATGGCGATGCCTTGCTTGACAGACATATAAAACAAATAGCAAAAACTAACAACAAATTCTTTTGTTATTTATATTATTATAATAAATATCACGATAATTAAATCCCAATCGACTCCATTTCCAATCTAAGATTAATTCTCTAAGACTAATTCTCTCTATAATATCAAATTCTAATGAAGTCAAGAGAGGATAAAAGAGGAATTGTTAAATATAAAGATCAATTTTATAGCATGATTTATTTAATTCATCAGAGAATTGTCAATTAGTGATCAGAAAATTGTTAGAGACTGAATCGTTAGAAAGTCAATTATCAATTTATTATCAATCAAGGTAAATATTGTAATTAAAAGAGCCAATTGCAATCACCTTGATTTTGACATTATCAAGAATATGACCTTAAGTAACATTTGAAAAAAATTTAGCAGTCATTATTTATTAAAAAATTATTAACATAATAAAATTGACAATATAAACATATGTTTGGCTATATAATTTGAACTTCATTTAGCATAAATATTACATTATTTGCATATTTACATAAATACTTGGGCGGAGAAAGACTCCACCTCCCATCTCTTTACAATTACAAAATAATTCAGAATTTTAAAAAACCATGAAAAACATATAATTTTAAATTAAGTGCTTAATATGGCATAATTTGAAAATTTTTGATTGAGTTTTGTGAAAAATTATTTTTATTTTAAAATTGAGATTAAGTTTGATCATAAATTTTGTAGGATAGGGATGCAGAGAAAAAAGCTTTGCCGTGAATAAAAATAGAAATAGAAATAATTCTCTGAAAATTTTCAAATCGTATGCTGTATAAAGCACTTAATTTAAAATTATATGTTTTCATGTTTTCTTTTTTAATTCTGAGTAATAGTAACTTTGTAACAGTGATTAGTACAATGAAACATGAAATCTTTGAAACAAACTAATAGAGGAGAAGAAAATATTATAACTCTTGTAAATATATAACGGCCTATTGTAATATCTCCATTATTAGATGGGATGGATGTATTTTAATACATATTGTTATGATTGAGCGGATTGTAGATCCCAAAGATAAATTGTAAAGGATAATTATTGCTTACAAACGTCTCAACAACAAACCTTAAATTCTTTTCATGAAATCTTGGATGCGACAACAAAAAAACTCTGTCTATCATGTTAATGATGACTCCTCTTTCTTTAACACAATCTATATGAGATTAAAATCGCTTTACAACAAACAAACTAAAAAACAAATTACCGAAAATACCAACGAGGAAAAAACAAGTTGTGATACCATTCATTAAAAAAGTCACAGACAAATTCAAAAATATATCGGTTGGTCTAAAAGCAAAATTAGCCTTCTTTAGCCTGAATAAGTTGGGAAGGATAATTAAAGCACAGAAAAATACTCTACCGTCAAAATGTAACAAAAACGTTGTTTATAAATTATCTTGCAAAGACTGTGATGCCACATATGTTGGACAAACGAAGAGGAAACTTCACACTAGAGTAACGGAGCACAAAAATGACATCAATAAAAAAACTGGGAAACATTCGGTGATAACGGAACACAGATTAAAAAAGAATCATGAATTTGATTGGGACAAGAAATTTTAGACAAAGAAAGATTTTATTACAAAAGATCGATATCTGAGATGATCAACATCAAATCACAAAGAAATGCCCTTAATTTGCAATCCGACACTGAACTTTTACAACAGACTTACATAGAAATTTTAAACAAAATATAATTACAATACATGAAGGATCACAGTTTTTACAAGATATATAATTACCGCGCTGCGCGTCCCGCGCGCACATTGCGTGCGCCGCACTGCGCGTTCCGCCGTTATTCGGATGTGTTTTGGATACTTGACATTGTTAACGGAACCTATTTGATCATCGAACGTACTTTCACACACTGAGGATGGCTTAAAGGTAAGCCGAAACATCTGTAATTATATTGAATAAATTACATTAATTACTACGCACCGTCAACAGCGTGTTACAGCTCTTATTAGCCCTTTTACGATTATATTTTTGTTAACATATCGAGAGCTCGGGATACCAATTGATTGTTGGCATACACGTATTTTCTTAGAAACTTTAGATTTGGGTAGATTAGACAGAATGCAGGAACCCCTTTCCCATCTAAATATGTATTCAAATAGATTAGATTTAGGTTAGATTAGATATTTAAAGTGTTTGAAAAGTGCCGGAATCCCTAAAACTAACTTTTGAATAGACAAAGATAATTAAATAAATGAAATTTTGGGGGCATTCATGGCATCAAAAGGATTATCTTTTGACATAAGGAGCAACACTATCAAGGGCGCGAGGGTGAGATAACAGATAAAAAATCTTAAGTGACATATACGAGATCAAGTGGTAACTCATTTGAAAAGTCTCAGAAAAATCTTTCCAATGATAGCTTATGCGACCCGCTCTCTCAAGAGTACGAGGGTGAGGATTCAAAAATCTTAAATACATAACTCAAGTAAAAAATCTCGGAAAGAATTTTCGAATGAGATATCGTGTGACATCTATCTGAACTCTTCATTAAAAGTATGCAAATGTTTTCGTCATCTGCTCTTAGCATAACTCCGGATCAATGACGTGAATGTAACGGAAGTAACAGATCCTTTTGGGATGCTTGATCATCGTGAGTTCCCTTACCTCTCACATTTAGGGTGCTTGATTACAATAAATACTCAAAATGTTTCCCTTGAACGTTCCGACAATGAACTAATCGGTTGTAAAAACTTGAAACTGCTTTCCTATTGTATTTCTTATTTCTTATTATATTTCCCATGATATATGTCTTGTCTTATCAATTATTCGGCAAATCATTAAGATAGTTGATGTAAATCTTGGTGATAAGCTTTGTGATGTAAATCTTACTTTACAAATATTCCTAGAAGAAATAATCGAGACGCGCTAAATCAGGTGACCGTGGTGGTCATTCAATTGGACCCCTCCTTCCTATCCATCTGCTAGGGAAAAACTCGTCGTAAATATCGTAAAGGATAGTGAGTAGTGCTCCTGTTGAAATCAAAGTTAAAGTTTGGACCAACGATAATCTGTATTGCCGGCACAATTTCATCTCGCAGGATGTTTTCATATTTTTCAGCTGTGAGATTGCCGTCAATAAAGAAAGGTCCAAGTATTCTGTCACCTAAAATTCCAACCCATATATTGAGTTTTTGCGGATGTTGCGGATACTTCAACTGTCCCCAGAGAAATGAGAATTTTCATTATTTCAGTATCTGCAGTTATGTCGGTTTATCTTACAGGTCAGCATAAAAGTTGCCTTATCCAAAAAAAATATTATTTTGAAATTGAGGATCTCTAATGATTCTGTTCATCATCAAATCGCAAAATTTTATGCAATGATCAAAATTATCGTCAGATAATTCTTGAATAAGATGAATCTTATATGGTTGGAATTTATTTTTTTTAACATTTAATGCGCTGAAACCGATATCGCGTTGTTATACGGCATCGCGAATAGAATTGTGCGGATCTTCGACAAAAGACAGCCAAACATCAAATATTTTTTCGGAACTTGTTGCTGTAACAGATCTATCTCGTTACACATGATTCTTAATACTACCTGTTTGCTCGAAGCGTTTTACAGTACGCTCCATTGTAGATTTAGAAATGTCAATCTGCTCACGTCAAAAAATTTCATTAAATGAGAAACTCACTTTCTTATAAGATCTCTGGCAATCACCTCATCCACGCATCATCAAAAGATATTTATTCACGCTCAATAAGCTTCTGCAGTTTCAAAAAATTACTCAATTACCTGCTTTACATTCACGTCGTTGATCCTGCGTTACGCTAAGAGCAGATGATGAAAACATGCGCACATTTAATGAAGAGTGCAGATGATTGAGGAGCTCAGTCGCGCAATGTCTTATTCAAAAGTTTTTTCTGAGAATTTTTATTTAAGCCCTTATGTTTTTTAAGATTTTTAAACAACCCTCATCCTTGCACCCTTGAGTCACATGAGCTATCATTGGAAAGATTTTTCCGAGACTTTTTAAACAAGTTTCCACCTAACCCCTTATACCATTTAAGATTTTTTACTTGTGCCTCATCTTTGCGCCCCCGGGGAGTTATTGTCCCTTATGTCAAAAAATAGCCTTTTTAATTAATGCTATAAATGCCTTCCAAATTTCATTCAATTATCTTTGTCTGATCAAAAGTTATTTAGAGGTCCCTTTCCAAACATTGTATATTTATTTCTTGCCTCTCAGCTTTGAAAGGATCTTACGATACATCGATCTTACTTATGTAATATATTACATAGACATCTAGTATGTAGTATGCAAAATTTAACATAAGTTGTATAATTTAATTTTTCTTTGGAATTTTTATTTCTCCCTGAACTTTTCTCAATTTACATTTGTTCTCTGTCTTTGCCCTTAAAATTCTTCAACCTTTCCTGACTTCTTCTCCTTTGTCTAGTAACTGAATCACTTCTGTATTACTTTTAATTTCTGCTATGCAATTGGTAGCTAAATGCTTTAACATTTCAATTTCATATTCTGACATTCTATATGTATTTGTTTCCTGTTCACGCCAAAATCTGGAATTTTTTATTTTCATATCTAAATCTAGTAATAATTTTTTGCATATCTTTATAGCTTCGTTTTCTTTAATATTCAGGAATTCCTAATGTATATAATTTTCTATATCTTATTACATATCTAAAATCTTAAATCTATTATATTGCACTTGTTTTTGGATTTATAAATCTCTCTCAAACAACTTATTTACTATTTTTTTTCTCCCTTAAATTTTAACTTTTTAACCTCTATTCCTGACTTCCATTCCTGCGAATATAGATTTTTCTGCAAAAATAGATTTTTCTATCTAACTCTCATCTATTTTTAGTTTCTCTATTTTTCTTTATTTCCGTAAAACATTCTTTTAGTATATTATTATTCCAATTCACTTTGATTTTTTCCTCAAATTTAATTGCTCTTTTACCTGATTCTGTTCATAGGAGCTGTATTTTGTTTCTTCCTTATGTATCCCGAAGTGTTCCAATTTAATTCTAGCGACATTTTATAAATTTATCCGTTTTACTGCTTCTTGTTCCTTTTCCAAATTTCTGCTTCATGTATTATGATGCTTTTAACCAAGTGATCAAATATCCATATTCTTCTTTTAAGATCTCTGGCAAATTTTCTTTGTTTTATACCTCATACTTGTTTCATGACACTTATAGCTTTCCTGACTGTCTTTTTAATATGTCTTTCTGTTCCATATTATTTCTTTGTAATGTGTATCCTAAATATTTGAAGTGACCACTTCCTCTATCTCAATTCCGTTCCAAAACCATTTTTTTCTCTTTCTTCCTCTCCCTTTTTTTAAAGTCATTATCTTAGATTTTTCTACACTAAGAATTAATTCTCTTTTCTCCAGAAAGTTCGAGAAACTCTTGAACATCTTCTTCAAGTCAGCTGCCTCTTTTGCAATTAATATAATTGTAAATAATATTATCGGCATACGTCAGGCTCCACTTTTTCCTGTCAATTACTAAACTTTTTGTCTGTTTCTTTCGCAAAATATTTTCTATACCTGCTATATATATATATAATACAAATAATGATGGGCTCAAGGGGCAACTTTGTCTTACGCCTATTTGTTCAAAATTCTTAAATTCCATTTATTAATTATGTTAATTGTTTCTTCACATATTTATTCTATCTTCATAATTAAGTGCCTATTTACTTTTTTCCTCTTCATTATTGTCCATAATTCTCCCTGTTTATAATGTGAAATGTCTTCAAATCAGTAAGTATGTAGATTTTTCCTCCTTTTTACTTATTTCTTTCTGTATGAGGTAATTTAATGTATAAATGTTATCTGTTGTGCTTCGATTTTTTCTGAATCTTGCCTATGTATCTGATAGAATTTTAATCTCATCTAATTCCTGTCTAAGTTTTTCTGTTTAAATTTAAACATCGATTGAGTTCTTTCGATTTCTAAACATATGCGTTCGTGTTTCCTGCAACCTCTAATAAAAGAGAAATCGCTGACAAACAAGAAAACGGGCAAGATAAATAATGTTTTTACAAGTTGTTGGAAAGTATCATGGAGTTTATCTTGTCCTCTCTTCAGAAAACGGGACAGGCAAGCAAAGATCCGAACTTGCCAATAGATGATAAAAAAAAAATCATACTACTCTACAAGTAATAACGAAAACACCAATGAACAACCGTAAAATAAGATTTGCGTTACGGGTGGAGCCGCTCTAACTTGAAAATCTCCAATGAATTTTTGAGAAACTAAAAGTTGACCAAGAAGGAAAGGTATCCCATCAATCAAAACCTTGAAATCAACTCATTTGAATCATCCTACAAGAAATTCATCCCTTAGAAGATTCTTATATAAACTACGATGTCTTGAACTCACACACAGTCTGCTCTAGTCTTTGACATCAGTTAAGTTTCAGTATATATCGATATCGCAAGTGAGTGAAACCTCAAATACACGAGACCGCGGGTAACTGCAAGCCAACAACATTAAATTGCAAGTTCCATGGAATCAAGGGTCTTTCATCTTTCATTGCTTGTTCCAACCAAGCAAGTTGGAACCAAAGAATCTTTCATTCTTCACCTTATCGAGCTACTTCCAGGATCAGGCTTAAACCTACAAACGGTGCAATAAGCTGAAGTGAAACAAACATATGTTTGCACCAGTTCAGAGAGTGCAGGAATAAAAAAATAAACTTTTCATTAATCAATGATATGTACGATCGCGCTAAGCTGGCATTGGCTATGATTCACTTGGCATTAATGCCCATATCAGTAGAGAGTAAGATTGAATTTGGATTGGAATTTGACTAAAGAAAAGTTTATTAAACTTGAGAAAGAGTGATTTTTTTTTCTTCTGATTGGTTAAATTCTAATCCAATCTCAATCTAATCTGATATGAGCTTAAGAATGGCTGCGTTTAGCAGACAAAGCAGATCAGTAAGCGCTCAATGATTCTTTAATGTGATTGGTTCTTGCCTTTAGATCTTTGCGTAATCTAAGTGTAGAAACCAATCGTAATAAAGAATCATTAAGCGCTCACTGATCTGCTTTGTCTGCTGARAGCAATACTTCCAAGTGTCCGATTAACCAATCAAATGCTTCGAAGTATTTGTAGCGCTGAGTGGACTATATGCACATACCCATAACCAATAAAATCAGTCGACTGCTTGCCGCGAGTAAATTTAATGCGTTGCGTATTTATAAACGAGTAAATTTAATGTGTTGTGTGTTTACAAACATGTTTCTTTCTTCGAGTAATTTGGATTAAAGATTAATCGGTTATTAATCGATTGTGATTAACAGTGAATACATTTGTTAATAAAGAATTTTCATTTTATCGATCGCGTGCGTGGGTAAATCTGTGAATTTTATCGATACATGCGCGATAAAATTTATTAAAAAAGGATTATTTCTGTGATTACTGTGTTGATTATTGTGATTGTATGTAATGTGTTTATTTGAGTAATTCTCAGTCGCCAAAAAATAAACTGATAAGCAATTACCGATTCGTGCGTAAATCAAGTGCGTGGGTAAATTCGTGAACGTGTCGGTACGATTTATAAAAGATATAAAAAGTTTGAGCTTATACGCAATATGAATTAGTTGAAAACGTGTGATCCCTCCAATCACCACGGTCAAGAAATTAATCATCTTATTCAGACAACATCAGTATGAAGACATCGAATCTCTACAAGGTAATAGTAACTGAGAGAGAGAGAGAGAGAGAGAGAGAGAGAGAGAGAGAGAGAGTGTGTGTGTGTGTGTGTGTGCGCGCGCGCGCGCGCGCGTGCGTGCGTGCGCGCGAGTGTGCGTATGTGCGTGTGTGTGTGTGTGTATGAACGCGATGTGTTTTTATGTTCGTCAGTTGCTTGCAACATATCGTGTATTGCAACCAACTGATCGCAGTAAGCGCCCCGCATGACGACCCGCGTCAGGCGATGGATTCTTGCCGTTCTTGCCTACTATCTGTAATCAGTCCGTAATAAGCTAACTATTTCCTTTTATAATTTAAAACCTAAGTTTCGGATAAAGTTTTGCCAAAGGAAAAATTGTTTCAAAATTTAAGAATACGTCTTTACAAGGAGATTGTTTTGAATCACCCTGTATACAACAGCTTTTTTGAAATTATTAATCTGTTTTGCTTGTGAAAAGAACGTGTACTTGACGCCCTTTTTTACCTTTTTTTAATAAAGATAATTTTTGGTAGATATCAATTTTTTTTAATATTATATAAATTAATTAAATTTTGCTAAAGAAGTTCCACCATCATCCCTGTCATACATATATTCAGTATGCAATATATGCTGTTTAATTAATTATGTTACAAAAATATAAAATATAAATATATCATTTCTAAATCACGTTTTTTAAAATGCACTTTAAAATGCACTTGGAGTATGACATACTCCAAAATTTTTTCAAACACGCAATTTTTTTTTAAGTTAAAATAACGAATTATAACGTCTAAAATAAACGTTTAATATGGCTGGAGTATGACATATCTCCTGTGCACCGTACGTAATTCTGATGAGGTGTGCACTTTAAAGGTTAATTCAAGCATCATTAATTTAAATCCTATCATTCTTTTCTCTACATATATTTGTAATGACCTTTTTCAATATTTACTATATAAAAAGACTCATCATTTTCGAAATAATTTTTTTTATTACTTATTTTATCAAGAGACACGGTCAAATAATACCAGCAATTGCTTATCGATTTTTTGTAAGAAAATAATACAGATATCTCTAGCATTTCTAGATCATTGTCTTTTTCTAATTTGCGCATCGTAGGCTTCAATCCAAATGTTAGGTATACCTTCTCTACATATACTTGTTTAGTAAAAATATCAGCCATATAATTTAGTATATGTATATAAGTTATTTGGGCTGCGTTCCGTTATTCACTGCGAGTATTCAATATCTATAGTGCACGTTACGTATGCCATAGATTTTGAGCTCTCGCAGTGAGCATCGGAATGCAACCTTGTAAGCACTGCTGTCAATCAATGACGCTAGCGCACCTAACGTCTGAAAATCGAAACAGTATATACGTACATACATACATCCTGGAGATCGATTTTTTTTATTTCTACACTTTACATTATAATAACTTTTTTCCTATAGCATGTACAGTAAAAATAAGCATACTTTTATTATATAATTTGGGTATGCGCTATCGATTAAGCTTATTATCAACTCAATCGACTCAGCCGTTATTGAGATCTAATCTTGGCTTGTCTCAATCTCTTTTGGTCTTGCGTAAAGATACACGATCCGTCTCGCACTACGCGTGAACTTGGCGAAAGACACTACCGTGTCTCTTGATAGATAGATATTATTCTATAAACAGTTTTATTATGTATAACTTACTTACCAAGTCATTAGTATTATACATAGATGGAAGATTGTCATATAGAATGCAAAATAAATTATTTGCGAGTTTTTCAAAAATAAAAGGTGTGTTATTTCGTTGTATAAAATTTCGATTGTAGCAATATCGACTGTTGTAAAGTTCCACCTGATAATCTTGACAGTATGAAAAGGCAGATAAATGAAAACGATTACAATCCATGTCGCAACAGCAATTGATGTCACAAGAAAATGTCTGTACAAACAAAATAAAAAGTTATGTTATACATAAAATATAATATGTGTGTAATAGAATAACTGCATATTTTATTATTTATATATACATTTTTTTAAATTAAAATATTTTTGTATTTAATCACAATATTATAATCACAATATTATAATTTAAATATTAAATCATTTTTTCTTTTATCTAACAAAGTTCAATATTTTGTATTTAAAAAATGTTGAAATTTGCACATACAATCAAGTCACACTCGCATATTTCTTTTTTTTTTAGTGTAAGAATTTCATTATCACTTGGATGCGAAATTCGCGAAGATATTGTTGTTAAAGTTGATTGTACTTCTGGTTGCTCTGTTGCATTAATATTTATTCTTGAAGATATTATTTCCGTAGGAATGGTAGTAAATATATTATCCTCCTCTGTCTCATTTGATAAATCTTTTAAAGATAAATCGTCAACTTCAGGAATATGTGTATATATAGTCGAATCTATTGACTCGCTACAATCTGTATCATTTATACAGATTGATATATCTTCTATTTTCGTTATTTCTACTACATTGATACATAGTAAAAATAGCAATAGAAGAGATAACATTGTTAAATTATTGATATTATTTTTATATTATAACAGAAATATTTGTTCGAAACCAAATTTCTTTACTAATAGATCTCTTTTTGACTAGATCTTTTTTTAATTCAAGATAGATTGCTTATAAAAATTTAGTAATCTTTTAAGCAGTTTTCATTGCTTTCAATTGTCTATTCACAACTGACATCCAAATTTATCAAAATTTCTTGTCAATATATGTAAGTGAATGATCACTGTTCCCATACTTTGTGTTAGAATTTCAAATCTATCTAATGTATTGATTAAAATACTAGGTGATTTTAATTGTAAACTTTTTCCTAGAAATTTATCATATAATCTGTCCTTCCAAGTACCTGTGTAAAAATTTATTGAATGAATAATAATAAATTTTATTACAGAATGCGTTATAAATTTTTATGAAGTTTTATATACTTAAAATGCATGTACCAATAGGTTTCCATGTATGACAATCTAAAATGTAAGAACCGGGTGACAATGGAACACTATATATTCCATATGAAAGAAATATTACTCTTCCATAATTATCTCTGCAAAACACTTGTAATAATAATTTCGGAGAATTTTGTAAAGTCTGAGTTGTATAATGCAAATCTACAGGATGATTCCAAACCGGATTGTTAGTATAAAGATCACTACTTTCTTGCGTTTGTCCTTCTTTAGACCCCGATATAATTTTCCAACCATTACCTACAATAATAACAAAAATTTATTGATGTATGACAAATCTATTCTACTTATAAACATGAGCTTATTTCTCTTACCAACGTAAAAATTCCATTTACAGAATAGATGTGACTGTTTAAAATTTTTTGCTGATAAAACTTGTCCAATTATATGTAACTCGGCCATTCCATCATGTTGTCACTTATAAAATATATAGTTGTTTAGGATATACCACAATGATCTTGATAAATAAATATTTATATGCAGATCTATTGTAAAAAAATATGTCAGTTAAAATCTTAATTTTTTAAAAATTAGTTATAGAATAAAGAAAGAGTTTTAAAAGATATTTGTTTAAAAGATACAAAATTTTGTTTAGAAAATTTGTGCGTGTCTGTATATAATAAAAGTATATGTATGTAATAAAAAAGATATCTATTGATATATACAATTAAATTAAATTTTGTAAGCGAAAAAGTTATTTTCGATCAAAGTATATCTTGGTGTCTAATAATATGAGTAGTGTAAATTTTATAATTTTCTTATGCAAACTACGCATTTAATTATTGCCAGTCTTAAAATATAGTTCTATGCTAAAGCTGGAGTATGTAATATTGCAAATTAAATTGACAAATAATTATTAATAATGTTGATGCTAATGAACATCAAACTGTAAGATTATTCTGTAAATATAAAACTTAGTAAATAGAAATGCAATGATGCAAGCAGCAAGCGAATACTCTGATTAATAACACGTGCAAAGAGCGGAGAGCGAAACGTGTTAGTGAGATAGAATAAAGCGAAGAATACGTGTGCAGATAAAAATCTATCGGTTGAATTTAGCTGTAATCACATTCAATACGTAAGTGTTCATTATATGGGTCAGTGCGCCTTTCGTGAAAGTCCCCGAATTTAACTTTGTACAAAGTCTCCGAATTTTCGTCTCGTGCAAAATTTCCGCCTCTTCCTTTCCCACACGGGAAACGTACGTAACAACAATGATTTCATAAATGATGAATGATTTGATCAATGATCTCTCCTTTGTATTCGAATAACAATTAAAATGGTTATTGAATCTAAAATGTTTGTATGTTCTTTTAAGCTGTTTTATCTATCCTACAGTGTTATACAGTTTATATAAAAAGTTTTCGAAAGGATTTTAATTGTCCTTCAAGAATTATTTCATAGTAAAATGAGCTACATTTCATGACAGGCGTTTTATGTAGGAAGGTTCAGATCGCATGATATCTTTCGCAATAAATTCTGTACAGTATTTTAAGATGCTCATCAATATTATTAAATTTGTGACATTACCTATTCCAGCTTTAACTTAAAATTGTGTTTTAAAACCGACAAATAATCGGCACGTGTTTGCGTGAGCTAGAAATTGTTATATTCACAGAATATTCTTAAGCACTAAAATCCGCTTTAATCGGAAATAACCTTCTTTACTTATGAATTGTGTTCACTTATCGATCCATCTTTGCTTATTATGGTTTAAATTGAAGATATTATTTTACCTCTAGTCACTGTTATATATCTCTATGATTATCTTATAAAATTTATAGATATAATATCTGCAGGTGAAAAGCAAAAAAAAAATCTTAATAAATTTGCATTAGCAAATTGAGATATAATTGAGCTTTAAAACTTGTAAAACAATTTTGTAACACTTAAATAAATTTCTTTATAATTTTCTTTTTTTATAAAAAATTTCTTTATGAGATATCAGAATTAATATCAATTAATAATTTAAAATTACGTATATAAATTATGTTAAAAAGTACTTATTACTTTTTTAAAAAAAGATAATATATGAATGCTTATTAAAGTGATCTATGACATAGAAAATAAAATAATTCTCTTAACTCTTCTTTACATGTGAAATAAGAACACTGAACATATAATACAAAACAAAACAATACTCTGTCTACTTTAAATATTTCCTATTATTTTACATAATAAAAAAATGTTGCTTATATAAAAAAATCTTTTATAGTTTTAAAAAGTATAATATAGTGACAATGATTTCTTTATGAGTAGAGATGATTTAGAGGTCATTATGAATTTTTTGGCATGTCTCAAGTTGTGTGTTTTTTTTTATAATCATTCGTAACATGAATTCATTATTTGATAATCAAATAATGAAAAAATAAAAAAAGTATTAAAATACAAAATTTTTTCAACATATTGTCATAGCTATGCTAAAATACACTAAGCTCCTTTTTTCAATTATAAATTTCTCAAAATTGTGACGTGATAAAGCAATGTGATAAATGGGATCATATTCAGTATTCAAAATACCAAAACATCAATTATCTTCATTTTTGTGCTTGAAAGAAGTTTTTTTGTTAAATAAATAGTAGATGTAACGTCATGAATGGAACATGTTGAATAGAAAAGTTTTCTATCATTTTATAAAATTTTCGCAATAATTAATGAAAAATAAATTAATAAAGATATGCAAGTAAACACGCATTCAACGACACAAGAGCCTAACATTATGTATTATTTGCAGTTGCTAGATGCATGATCTTAACAATATTACAATATAAGTATGAATAGTTGTTTCTAAGAATGATGTTTTTCGATTAATCGAAAAAATTAATAATTAATTGATTTTTATGCGATTAATTTTTTTCGATTAATCGCATAAACGACAGAAAAAATGGCATATGTAACCATAAATATAGGAAGTATTATTTGTTTATAAAGTCCAACGACATATATCTCTCTCCTTTGCTACTTCTCAAAATTTTGGAGTCTTTAGTCTATGACTAACATTCGATTTCTATCCTTATCAACTTCTTAATCCTTCCCACACAGATTTTTCGACGTAGTAATAGTACTCCGCACTGGTCGATGTCACACTGGCCGTGGATCAAAGGATCAGCACAGGATCACTGGTTACCCTGCTTATCCTGTTTGACTTCTCTAAGGTCTTCAACTCTATGCGCCATGAGTCTGCTTTTTTATAAGCTTTCAAAATTTCACCTATCTTTTCGACTATCTTTGATTGAAATGATTTGAATCCTATCTCTCTGGTCAATCACAGTGCGTTCGCGAACCTGCTCTTTCATGTGAACTCCTACCTCCTCAGGGTTCTATACTTGGTCCATTATTATTTGCCACTTCATTGATGATCTGAGATTCTCCCTAAACATTCCTATCACATCTTATACTCCGATGACCTTCAAATTTATCTGTATTTTCCTTCCTGTGATCTTGAAGTCGCTCTAAGGAGGATCAGAAAGGATATTGCCGTTGAGTGCTGCTCTTCTCGCAACAGTCTGACGTTAAATGCCAATAAAACTAAAGCAATATTATTAGGAAACATCTGTTTAACAACTTGAGTAAAAATCACAATTTTGCGCTGCATTTAAACAGCACTCCCATTGACATTGTTGACCATGTGACCATGTGACCAACTTCAATATTAAGAGAGTATCCCGATTGATCACGTCTCGATTGGACACCAACGACCGATGCCTGCTTTCCACTGTTCAAGCGTTGTGAATGGCTCGTGTATAATCGAGACGTGTCCAATCGAGCACCACTGAGTATCAATTTCTCCAATACTCTAAACTAGCCCGAGCAAATTAAAGACATTTCCAAGAGTGAATTTCTTGGCATTCTCTGGAGACTAAAATTTTATAAAAACATTTTCTCGATTTCCAATTTGCGCACTTAGCTCGTGTCCTCCCTCATTTTTCCGCTCTTCGAAAAAGATATTATTGCTCGGCGACATTTACCAGCCTTTAATTGGTTTAAAGAAACTAAAATTGAAACGTCTGATGAATATCTGCGTATGTTTCATCTTCAATTTTCGCAAGCAGAACACATTTCTTATTTATATCGCATTTTGGGCTGACTAAATGCTGATGAATCTATTTTATACAGGGTGAATTTTAATTGGATAGACTAACGTTTTACCATAGAAGATGAGTTATCAACTGCAACTGTAATCAGTTAAACGTTCCATAGATGACAGCTGCTTGGGTCGACCGTGCATACTGAATGCCCGAGTGTGATGTACATTCAAATTCGTAAAGTATGAATTAAATGACATATATTATTTTATAGAAGCTATGCATGCTTAATTAATATATTTAACTCTTTTCTTAAATGCGGTTTATTTTTGCGCGTTTTTATTTTTATACAACTTTCCTTACATATTTTTTTCAAATAAAAAACGAAATTCTTTTTACGCGATTCCTTATTATGCGGAATGTATCCATCGCGTAAAAAAAAAATTAGATGTAAAATGCTATTCTTATAGAATACTATGAATACTGTAGAGTGCAAAAAAATAATACTTTATAAATATAATTTTTATAGAACAATCGTGTTATTGTATTTTTCTATAAGAAGTGGTATTCTGAATTTTTGACATATAAAAACAATAAAAATTATGAATAATGTGAATTTCTACTCTTGAGGTTCCATTTTTGGCGCATTAGGTTTTTTTAAAGTGGACCTTCGCCTGGAACCATATTCTACCACATTTTTTGACCTATTTTTTAAAAGTGTAAGGCTTAACAGACATATTGAAATCATATTGCGTAAAAATATACGCAGATGAAAAATTACATCAACATGTGACTGCGACAATGTTTACAATGTATCTATCATATTTTTATAGCATGTGCTCGAAGTGACTCCTTTTCATCTTCTCACAAAATAGAGCCTTTTAAAATTGCGCTACATATCCGGCGCAAGATCTGCAGACTTACTCTACGGCTCATACAATTCTATTTTTAAGATCTTTAACGCTAACAGTTGCGTTCTACTACTTAAAATTATTTCACAGAAATGAAAATGAATCGATTTCAATTACTTATCATTTTCTGACTCAGTTCTTAATACTGCGCGATGACCTGTGCGCTATTGGGTTGTCTGTAATTATCTCTTCTATTTGCCCTTTTTTGCGTGGTCGTCTTGGTCTTACGAAAAAATCAATGAAAATAATGATAAAAGGACACAATATTTAAAATCATATTAACATAAAATTATATATGGCGTTCTTTGTGAAAAGCCATCTCCTTTGCGCATTTTATTTTTTGAGATAAATAACTTTACAAGGGCTTAAAATTTTCATTAAGCCTTCTATTTTTGAATGCATTTTAAGTGGTTCAAGATGGCAGCTCCAATATGGCGACCGAAACGAATGAGGTGTACTAAAAATTAACAAAAAGAATAACGTATCGATTTATTTAGAAAAAAAAATTTTTATTGGCATTAAGTAATTTTTGGTGGATCGCTGATTACGAATCCAAAGTCAGAATTTACAAACTCAAAATGGCGGACCTAATATAGCTACTATATCTCCATAAATATCTCTAATATTAACAAAAACGTCTTAAAAAGTGTTTTCAAAGTAACTGATTGTAAATTTTACTTTTTTTTCTTAAATGTAATATAGTTCTTAAGTTCTATAGTTCTTAAGTGTAATATAGAATCTAATATAATCTAATATAACTCAATCGCCATAAACCCTATAACCCCAAACACCATAACCCTAATCCCCATAACTCCGAACCTCATAATCCTAAACTCTAAAACTTTATGACCCTAAAGTATATAACGCTTCACATCTTTCTTCGTCATTACACTCTTGGCAGAGCGATCGTGGTCGTTTACGACAACTTTCTTTGGGAAAATAGTGCAGTGGTTTCCCGTTGCCTTCTGCACCAGACATTTTGAGGGCTATTTGGTCCCTAAGGCCGCTGAAGCCTCTCCCAACCGGTTTCCCAGTTGGGGTTATGGTTATCTCGCCATTGTTCGGTCGGCAGAGCCATACTAGAGTTTTTTTTTAAATATTACGGATTAAAATCCGTATGTGCGGAATGCGTGGATTTGAACTCGCGAGTCTTGCGACGCCTCACTTATGAGTCCGTCGCTTTCGCACGGAGTCACACGACACCACGCTTCACATCTTAAGACCCTAAAATCTCAAAATAATAGTCTTATAACCACAAAAACTGACACCAAACATCCGTGTTCGTAGTCGCTACCACGAAAAGGAAAGATCTTTTGTAATACAATGTATCAATAATGAAGTAGATGATCACATCTAAAAATGAAATAATCATATTTCTAAAAATTTCCATGTATTGGGTTGTGTTCGTTCCGTTTTTGGCGCTAGATGACATTGCATCGCAAAACCGAAGTGTTGTCTACTTCACATGTTTTAATGTTGTTTCACAGAAGGAATTTTTCCTTTTCATGGTAGCGACAAACAAACACGGGTGTTTGGTGTCAGTTTTTTCGTGGTTGTAAGACTATTATTTTAAGGTTTTAGAGTCTTAAAGTGTGAAGTGTTATACGCTTTAAGGTCATAAAGTTTTAGAGTTTAGTTGTGAGGTTTTTTCGGAGTTCGGGGATTAAGGAGAATGGTGTTTGGGGTTATGGGGTTTACAGTTATGGCGTTTGAGTTGTTATATTATATATTCTATATTACACTTAAGAACTATAGAACTTAAGATTATATTACATTTAAGAAAAAAAAGTAAAATTTACAATCAGTTACTTTGAAAACATTTTTTAAAACGTTTTTGTCGATATTAGAGATGTTTATGGGGATATAGTAACCATATTAGGTCCGCCATTTTGAGTTTGTAAATTCTGACTTTAGATTCATAATCAGCGATCTCAAAAACCACTTAATGCCAATAAAAACTGTTTATTCTAATCGATCGATACGTTATTCTTTTTGTTAGTTTTTAGTACACTTCACWCGTTTCGGCCGCCATATTGAAGCTGCCATCTTGAATCACTTAAAATGCCACTCGGCATTCAAAAATAAAAGGTTTAATGAAAATTTTAAAGTTGTAAAGTTATTTATCTCAAAAAATAAAAAGGGCAGGGGAGGTGGCCGTTTTCA
>JANQDE010000169.1:27335-52335 GCA_037157785.1 Cephalotes varians
TTATGCAATGTATATATATATATATATATATATATATATATATATATATATATATATAATTATATATATCATTATATAATTATATATAATTACATAAGAATAATTTTTTTTTATTTCTTCAAACTTGACTTTTTGTAAAAAAACAACGCAAAAATTATTCTTTTAATTATTTTTTTATAGTTTCTAATTATTATTATTATTTTCCTTATATCAAATAGTAATTTTACAAAAAAAATAATGACATATGATGAATGTATATGAACGTATTTTGTATATAAGTATACATGAGTAAAAAGTCCTGGACCGGTGAAATATCTCGAAAACTAAGCATTTCCAAAAGAAATGTTTCCTACAAAGGTTGTAAGGTTCAAATGATCTATTCACTGATCTGGTCAGTTTGACGTTACTAAAATCAAATCAAGGTCATATTGATTTTTTTTAAGTGGCGATTTTTTAAATCCTATTTTTGATTACAGAGTTTACTAGCTGATATCAAGAAAAATAATTTAATTGTAGTGGCTTTTCAAGCTCAAAAATTATTTTTCATAAAGTATTTTTCGAGTTATGAGGCTCGAAAATTACAGCACCACTGGCATTAGCATTACTCAATGCGTGGATGATTTTAAAAATTAGATTTCGCACGTTAAAATTTTATTTAAAAAATTATATCTCTTGTGGGCAGAAAAAGAAAAAAAGAGCGTTCGTGAAAACATGTAACGGCTCGGACTAAGCTGAAAAAGGGACCGAACGCTAACCTTTGCGTTTGCGTGAATTTCGGAAAAATTTCGTAAAAACTGTTGGACAGCCCCACTCTTTTGAAAGCTTGAATTGATTTAAAAAAAAAACCGAGCTTCTTCAAGCTTTCGTAAATTTTTTCTACGATTGCTATGTTATCGGAAGAAGAACTTATTTATCTCTTAATAATGAAAGGGTATGGAGATAAAAAAAGATCAAGAAATATGTGATCTTTTCAATGCAACTCAATGCGCGAGAACCAATTTCAAAATCGACAATTGTAAGAACAGTTCATTCATTGAAACAGATAGCGTGAAAGATCGTTTGCGCAGTGGACGATCTACATCTGCCTCCAATGATGAGAAGAGTGCAACTATTTTGCAAAGCTTTATCAAAATGCCTAATACGTCTACTAGAAAAGTTGCTACAGAAAACGAAGTCAGCCAATCATCTGTGTGTAATATTTTAAAAAAGCACAGATTTCATCTCTGTAAAAAGCTTTATGTGTAAGAATTAGTTCACAAAGATTTTGACCGAAAAATAGAATTTTGTGAACTTATTGAGACACGCGGAAATGATTTCGTAAATAACATTGTCTTTTCTGATAAAGCTAATTTCGAACTTCATAGAAATGTTGATGGTCAGAATTTCAGTTATTGAAGCACCGAAAATCCACATTGGATAAGAGATAACAAATCTCAATATCCTGATAAAGTCAACATCTGGGCAAGAATAATTGGACATCATTTAATAGGTCCATTTTTCATCGATGAAAATCTCAATTTTGACATGAACGAAACAATGCTAATTGAGCAAATTATTCCTGCTATTCGAAATCTCTTTCTTAACGATTTCGATCGCGTGTGATTCCAGCAAAATGGAACTCCAGCACATTTTGGATTAAGGGTACGAAGGTTACTGGAGAGCGTCCCGTTTGCCCATGTTGCGATTGACCACAGCCATTCACAGTTGGTGCCTAGATGCTTTCCACTGTTCAAGCGCTGTGAGTGGCTGGTAATCAATTGCAACGTGGGCAAACGGACGCCACTCAGGTTACTGGATGAAACTTTTCCGAACAGATGGATTAGGAGGCGTGGAACAATTGAATGGATCCCCTGATCTGATACCACTTGATGTTTTTATGGGGCTTCTTAAAAAATGTGTTTATAAAACAAAATTTGTGAGTGTCTAGAAGAATTGAAACAGAGAATAACTGACGAAACGAATTTAATAACTATTAATATGTTGAAAAATGTCAGAAATTCTTTTCAATTAAGGCTAGTACACTGTCAAGTGGCGGAAGGAAAGCAATTTGAACATCCGATATAATCATTATCAACTCTTGCACATAATGCATATGCGAGCAATTTTTCATGCTACCTGTGTCAGTAAAATGTTGAATTGTTCAATTTTAAATTAGATCTTATGCGCACGCGTACACATGTGAAAGGGAATTCACATAAATCACCCCAAAGGAATGAAAGCTCCACCATGTCCATGTCGTTCATCCTAGGTAATGCTAAGCACGGGGAAATACCAGTGATCTGTAACTTTCAAGCCTCATAACTCAAAAAATACTTTATGAAAAATAATTTAATTGTAATGTTTTGAAGAGCTCTTGATACCAGTTATTAGATTCTATAATCAAAATTAGGATGTGCCATTAAAAAAAAATTAATGTGACCTTGACTTGTCCTTGGTGACTTGATCACTCAAATCAAATTGACCAGATCAGTGAATAGATTATTTGAAATCCTATAATTTTTGTAGAAAACATTTCTTTCGGAAATGCTTAGTTTTCGAAATATTTCACTGGTCCTCAACTTTTTACTCAACTGATATATGTTTATACATATATGTTTATATACAGGATGTAAGGCACTGGCCACTTCACCTCTCGTGTGCAGGTAGAGGATGTTAAACTAAGTAGAAAAGTCTTGTATTATTTTGCAATTGACTCAATAGTTAACCAGATATTAATTTTTGAAAATCGCTGAATAAGAATATATCCGCCCAGTCCACCGCCAAGTGCAAGAACTCAGCGCTCGGTATTTCTAGGCGCGCTAAGTCTCTAGCCATTGCCACAGTAAACAACTCCGTATGCGTCTAGAGACGCGGAGCGTACACCGCCGAACACTTGCATTGGGTGATGGACCGAACGGATATGCCCTTATTCAGCGATTTTCAAAAATTAATATCTCGTTAACTATTGAATCAATTGCAAAATAGTACAGGACTTTTCTACTTAGTTTAACGTCCTCTGCCTACACATGAGAAGTAAAGTGGCCGGTGCCTTACACCCTGTATATTTATATATATTCTCACATGCAAAAATTTTTTATCAAAATATCTTTTTCTTTGTTCAAAGTCAGGACACACAAAAACCTTCATCCGATTGTAGTAAATCCATTAATTCCATTAGATGTAAGGATATTAATAATAATAAACCATTTCTTTCTGAAAAAGAAAAGTGAAGTTTGAAAAAATAAGAATAAATTACTCATATATAATCATATGTATAATTTCCCTGTATAATTATTTTATTATTTTTACATATGATTATATATTTATAATTATAAATGAGCAATTTATTCTTTTTTTTTTTAAACTTTATTTAGAAGCATAATGATAAAATTATTCTTTATTTATATTCTATATTTATATTTTTATTTCTTCTCATCATTATTGAGCTTGTATATATGAACATCTTGTGTATATGAATTATACATATTCATATATTCTTCTTTTTTTTGTAAAATTATTGTTTAATACAAAAAAACAATAATAATGAGAAAACATAAAGAATAATTAAAAGGATAATTTTTGCATTGTGTTTTTTTTACAAAAAGTTAAGTTTGAAGAAATAAGAAAAAATTGCTCATATATAATTATATATAAATCATTATATATAATTATATATGAGCAATTTTTTTTAATTTTTCAAATTTAATTTTTTGTGAAAGAAATGACGCAAGAATTATCTCTTTAATTATTTTTTGTTTTTTCATAATTATTATTTTTTTGTATCAAACAGTAATTTTATAAAAGGAAAAAGAATATATAAACATATATGGACACATTTTGTATATAATTATATATGTTTGTATATTTATATATACTCTTATATATGAAAAATTTTTTCCCGGAGTTTACTGTTAGTAAATATATTTGTTTTTTGCAATAATTGTTTTGATTCGTTGTAATAAAATATAAACTTACAAATATTTCAGATTAACATGTATTTTTGTGCATATCAAAATGTTAATAAACGTATATTATTATCTTAATTATCTTAATAATTATTATTACATTAAACTTCAAACGTTTCGACTCTTCTTGGAGTCATTTTCAACGATATAAAACGCAAAAATATAAAATACGGATTCCAGGTGTGAGAACCCATAAAGGGACAATATTTAAACAATATTTAAACTTTATAATTTAAAAGAAATTTAATATGTAACAATGACCTAGTTTATACCGAGCATTTGATACACGTACTAATTAGTAACTTTCTATCAAATTATTTTAATTTCGACAATGCATTCACAGAATAGTGTACTAAGTTGATATAATATGCATCAAGATGATCAATTAAATACATGTATCATGTATATATTTATACGTATCGCCGGAATTAAGATAATTTAATAGAAAGTTACTAGTTAGTATGCGTATTAAGTACTCAATGTAAACTAGGCCATTGATTCTAAAAGTTTCCTATTGAATTTGCCCCATTTTTTAAGATCTTTTAAGTATAGAAGTGTCAGAGTTAAAAACTTTATTAATGTACAAATAAAAAGAATTTAAATAATTATAGCGCATGTTTCAGGCGGTGCAAATATTAAATGTATTATACATTAATTCTTACAAATTTCTTATTATTTTATGCCTTAACAACTGCGAAAATAATTTTATTTGAATTTGTTATAAGAATAATCATTTTCATTAATTTTTGTAATATTATTGTTCACTGTAATTGAAATTACTCTCATAAAAAATACAAAAATACAAAAATCAATCTTGACAAGATTTATATTTAAAATTATAATTTATGTTAATGTTATATTAGATTGTATTTTATAGTAGAATTTCTTTATTTTTGATTTTTGACTTGATTTTCATTTACCACTAGAAATTATCACTTCTACTATAAATTATATTAGAATAATTGTATATACCACTAGAAATAATCAAATAAAATAATTAAGCAATATTTTAATTCTTTAAATTATCGAAGAAACATTAAAAAACATTGAAATTACTTACTTTGACTTACTTTGATTTTATTCTTGTGTGTGAGATGGTATATAATATATATAATGTATTTTATATAAAATTTGAATATAAGATAATATATTGAATTTAATTTTCCAATATTGAATAATTTTTAACAAAATAAAATTTTTATTAAATATTTATTAAGATAGAATATGGTTTCTAAACAAAAACCGTTTTACACACAACTGACTCACAACTAGCAGTCGACTGACTGATGAATTCCAATGTTGACAAATATGTTGCTATGACAATAGGCTAGTAATAATAACAGGTCTGTTCATTTTACTTGTTTGCATTTAGTACTAGAACTGCTTACCAAGCGTTCAATGGCTGCGTTCAGCAGAGAAAGCAGCTTAGTAAGCGCTTTACCCTGATTGGATTATATTTTTAGATCTAGAGAAATAGTCCTATCTCAATTTAGATCTAAAAGTATAATCCAATCAGCACAAAGCGCTTACTAAGCTGCTTTTTCTGCTGAACGCAGCCAATAAGTTCACCCTAGGTGTGTATTAAGATCAATTGATCAATTATCCGGTAAAAAATTTTTTATATAAGAATATGAATAAATATATATAAATAATAATCACAAGGCGAATAAGAGTTGGACGCTGTTTTTTGTGCGTATCAAAATGTTAATAAGTGTGTATTATTATCTTAATTAACAATTATTATTATATTAAACTTTGAACATTTCAACTCTTTTTCGAGTCATTTTCAACGATATACAACGCAAAAATATAAAATACGGGTGTGAGAACCGATAAAGCAGAGTTAATCACATTGGTTGCAAAGCCGAGTGGTAACATTTCGGTTCGTAATCAACCTAAGTGAGTGACATAACACAATCTTTTAAGAATTAAAAATACATGGTGGAAATTTTCTTTTTTCAATCGCTCATCACTGGAAGCCTAATGACAAAATCATTGAAAAATTCGCTGATAGTCAAACAATCCCAGAGTTTCATAATTAGTAAAATAATTAAGTCAATAAAACAATCAGAAATTTAAAACGGTTACAAGATGTTGTCGTATTGGCTGTCAAGAACTGATAAATATATAAACATATATAATTATATACGAAATATATATATATATATATATATATGTGTTTATATATTCTTCTTTTTTGTAAAAATTATTTTCGATACAAAAAATATAATAATAATAATGAGAAAATTTAAAAAAATAATCAAAAAGATAATTTTTACATTGTTTTTTTTACAAAAAATCAAATAAAAAATATAAGAAAAAATTGTTCATATATAATTGTATATAATGATCAATATATAATTATATACCAGCAATTTTTTCTTATTTCTTCAAACTTGATTTTTTGTAAAAGAAACAATGCAAAAATTATTCTTTTAATTATTTTTATTATGTTTTCCCATTATTATTATTATTTTTGTTAAACAGCAATTTAATAAAGAAAGAAGGATATATGTGAATATAGACATATTTTGTATAATTTTGTATAATTATAATTATGTTGTATATAATTATATACATATTTTATATATAATTATATTATATATAATATATGTTATAAACATAACATATTTATATATCGTAATAAAATTTATATTTATATATGTTATATATGTTTATATATGTTTATATATGTTTATATATGTTTATATATGTATATATATATATATATATATATATATATATTTATACAGAGTTAAACTATGCTGGCCTTATAATGCGTCATATGAACATTCCATTTAAATATCACATTTATAACTTTCATTATATTTCCTTTCATTTTGGATTGCATGTCACCTCAATATTGAAAATATGGATTGACATTAATTATAGAATCATAAGAGCCTACTCTAAGATACAGTTTTTGAAACAATGCAATTTTAGAAACAACCATCCACAACATGTATCTCATTGTTTAAAAACACCGATCAATGTTCATAATTTTAAAGCTGTTCGTAAACTAAATGGCCTATTATATAAATTTAAATCAGAAATATTAGAAATAGAAATCTTTAATTTATACAAACTCATTCGACTTTCAAACAATGAATTATCTCTCCTCTCACAGGACATTTCTAACATCATACCTCCAGCTATGTGGGATTCAATCAAAAGACACCACTTAATCTCCTTTAACAATTTTAAATACAGATTAAATCGAAACTATTACAAAAAATTAAAAGGTCTAATCATTAAAACGACTAACGAAAAGATCAATAAGATAAAAAAAAATTCAGTATTCATACCACACAAGTAACAATAAATTTTCCCAAAATACCAAATCTGATTTATCATCAGTTACACATACGGGTTCCAATGATATCAATATTTCTATTAACCCCAAAAAATTTGTTAACAAAGAAGTGAATTTTTTAAAACACACTAACAATAAGTGGTTTATGAATCTATCCAATATCACGATTCCCCAGAAAGTATCCACTTTACTTCAATTTGGTGACAAATTTTGTCTTCCGATGCTATCCAATAAAAAACACGCTATACATGAATTCATTAAAGACATCGAAAGCAATATGACAGCCCACAAAATTAAAAATCAATTCCTTATTCGTAATATTACGGCCATTCCACAATTCCATAAATTTCTAAAAAACAATCCGTCAAAAAACATCACTAACGATAGCTTGTTACATATGCAACACATAACACAACAATTTTGTCGTGACAACCCTAACGTAATTTTTACTAAAGCAGACAAGGGCAACATCACGGTCGCATTAGACAAGCAACATTACGTTAACGAAATGAATAAATTACTTAAGGATGTCACTACCTACACGATAGTCAAAAAGAATCCTATTAAATCCATTGAAAGAAATTTAAATAACTTCCTTAAGATTTGGCTGAATAAAGACTACATTAACAAACAACAATTCTTCAAACTACGATCGAGTGATTCTCTCTTACCTAAGGCATACGGACTTCCTAAAATCCAAAAAAAACACTCCGTTCAGAATAATAGTCTCTTCTTTAAACATTGCTTTGTATCCCCTCGCATCCTTTTTGCATAAAATCATTTTAAATAGTTTTGAACACACAAACAGCCATACTATGAACAGCTTTAACATTTACAATTCCTTGTCGGGCAAAATTGTAAGAGACACAGACGTACTACTGTCTCTCGACGTAACAGCTTTGTTCACCAATGTACCTTTAGATCTCGCAATGGATGGTATCAGTAACAGATGGGTACATATAAAACAATTCACAAATATCTCCAGGAATGATTTTTTGATGGCTATTAAATTTGTGCTATCCTCTACGTATTTCACATTTAACAATATAATATATAAACAGACTTTTGGTACCCCTATGGGATTACCTTTATCTCCCATAGTTGCTGATATCGTCATGCAAGACCTGGAGACCTAATGCATAAACAAATTTGATTTTCATTTAACGTTTTACTTTCGATACATGAACGATATAATATTGGCTACTCCTAAAGATAAAATTGACTTGATTCTCGAGTCCTTCAATAACTACCATGAGAGACTGAATTTTACTGTAGAATATGAGAAGGATCGTTCGTTGAATTTTTTAGATTTACGGATAATGATATCTAACAATACAATATACATAGACTGGTTCCACAAAGAGACTTTTTCCGGTAGATTTCTGTCCTTCCATTCTAGTCATCCATGGTGTCACAAGATTACAAGGTACCATGTACAGCTTAATTGACAGAGCATTCCTTCTCTCACACTCTAAGTTTCATGAAAAAAATTTGAAATTTGCTGTGAACTTGCTACTAGATAACGGTTATCCCCTGGAACTCATTTTTGAAAAGATGAACTCCAGAATAAAAACTCTCATTAACAACAAAAGAAGTCCTAGGGACTCCAGGAGAAATTATGATAACTCTAATAATAATAAAAAATTCGTTGTTCTTTCATACATCAAGGGAATCTTAGAATTGATATCGTCCACAATTGATAAAACTAAATACACCATAGGTTATCGAGTTTTGAACAGTCTTGGAAAGTTTATCAAGGTACACAAAGATAATGATCTTTCTTCCAACAGCAATGTAGTATATAAGATTTCATGCAAAGATTGCAACGCCTCTTATGTTGGTCAAACAAAAAGGCAACTTAAAACAAGAATACAAGAATACAGCAACAACATTAAATCAGACACTTCTAAGCACTCTGTTATTACAGAACACATCCTTAAATATTCACGTTTGATTGGAATAACATAAAAATTCTTGATACAGAAAATAACTTCTACAAAAGATCAATTTCAGAAATGTTACACATAAAAGAACAAGAAAACGGGATTAACACTCAGACTGACACGGAGTTGCTTGATACTGCATATTTTGACATCCTGGATCAACTTTCCAGACTGTAATAGGGATTAGCGCACTTCACATATAATACATAAATCATAATTGGTTCACTTAATTCGTCACATTTTACCGTCAATAAACACACAACACATATTATATTAAGTCAACATAAATTATATAAGAACACAAATTGTATATCACATATATTATACCTAATAACTTACACAATAGCGGTCAAAATTTATATACATAAATTACATGTCATTACGGTCATTTAACTACAGAACGCTGACAAGGATACATGTTACTTTTTAATCTTTACGTTTTAACTTATCTGATTTCTTACGACATTATATACTCTGTAATTTTTCATCATATCTTTAAATATGTAAGTTTTACACTATCTACTGATAACCAAGAATCACTTCTTATTGCGGTTCCTAAGAACAATTTAATTGACACAATTTCGCTTCTTTTAATTACTCATACATAGGTTGGACCATACCACAAGTTATTTTAATGATCGACTTCGTTTGTATCTCTGGACAAAAACCGTTTTCACTTCGGAATGAATAACAGTTTAGATTCTTGCAAAGTGGACTTCCGTTTTTTAATAATTTGACACATGCGTCCGACACATAAGCGAATTGCGATCAACACACTCATCAATCACTGTACTGCAAAAGGCTTGTATCATCTTTCAATTCATGTTTTATTCTTGGTAATTTTTGTTAAATATTCCTTATTTTATTGTATTAATTTATTATTTTTTTAATTGCGTACTGATGAAGACTTAGTAAAAATCGAAACGATCGTTTACGTAAACAATTTTGAAAATTGTAATTTTATATAATAAACTCTTATGACCTTTCTCAATAACAACTCATTGCTCGGTCGTTGGCCCGTCTTATATGTTTGTTTATGCAGAGTGTCCTGCAACTACCGAATTTCTTTTTAAAGACATTCTTGAGATAATTTGAAGTTTAAAATACCAATACAAAAATGTCGAGGCTATAATAGTTTTTAAATTAGTTTTAAATTAGTTTTAAATTAGTAGCGATTAAAGTTCACTAATCACATAGTTTACATTTCGCGCGCTCAGGCATGGTGATACGACAAGTGATAAAGATGCTATCACGAGGGCACTTTCCTATTTCGTAACGTCGAGTTTTTCATACAAATATACTATAATATTTTTACTATGAAGTTATTTTTATTTCTATATTGAATTCATTTGTATAACACTCGCATAATTAATAAAATTATTATCGGAACATATCACAAAATATCGATTCAATAGCGAGATATTGATTGACATACATGTGTCAGCAATTGAAATAATTTTATAACCATGTTATAACCATGTTCACAACGATTACGTTTATGACCACGTTCATTTGCCTTGTATGATAAACATTTTTATAATGATATCGATAGATAAACTATTTTTGATATGAAAAGAATTTAATATGTTGAAAAAGTAGAGCTGAAAAACATAGGTTAGAAACTTATTTTACTCTAATGTACATATCGAATTACCATACATATTATTTAATTATTACTCTAGTAAAACGTTGAAAAAAATAAGAATTGAAAATAAAAATTGATACGGATTACAAACACACGTATACATTGTTAAAATTCGTAGACAGTACAAATTGATATAAACAATTCTTACTTGCAATTAAGACAGAAGTTTATAAGCGATAAATTATTTAAATACATTTAGACTCTCTCTTTAATTTAATTTATATCGTCTTTAATACGTCATACACAAAATATACACACAACCAAACACATTAATAAAAGAATTGATAAAAATTGATCAAAATATATTAATAAATATATTAATCAGATAATAATTTTTTTATTAAATTATTAAATACAAGAATCGCTTAAAAGAAGAGGCAGAAGAAATCATGAAAAAGTACATAAATAAATAATACTTAATTTTTTAGAATACACAATGAATACTGATACAACTATAAACACTAATACATACACTAACAAATATAATACAAATACTATAATAAATGCTCAAATTAGATGCCATTCATTTGAATGCATAGTCTAGCTCTACGAATTAAATTTTGACCAGCATTATGTATCATGTTGGGAGTAATAGTCACTAAAGTTTCTAAAATCCGATCGTTTAACTCTCTTCGACTTTGTATCGATTCACGATAAATATAATTTTTTAAATGTCTCCAAAGAAAAAATCCAGCGGTGTTAAATCCGGTGATTATTTAAATCTCGCTGGCCAATTTTGTGGCCCACCGCATCCGGTCCATCTATTTGGATACATTGCGTTCAACAAATTTCGAATATTTCTTGATGAATGTAGAGACGCACATCATGTTGGAAGTACATACTCCGTCTTATTTCCAATGGAACATTTTCCAATAATACTGGCAAATCATTTTGCAGAAAATTTAGATAAATTTCGCCGTTAACTCTGCAGGTAATTCGAATGATCCAATCTAAAGAAATTTAAAATTATTTGTTTTATTATTATTTTGATCTAAATATTCGATGACATGACCATTAAAGAATTTTTTATATTATTACCTAGAAAAAATTAGAGAAAGGTCTATACGTACAGCATCAACTTGCACGTAAATACAAATAATAAAAAATAATATTTACTAAAGTATTATCTACTATTCCGGCCTATAAATTAATACTAAATCTATATTGGCAATTTATTGGAAGGTATTCATGAGGATTTTCATTTGCCCAAATGTAATAATTATGTCTGTTGAAAATTCCTTCACGTATAAAATAAGATTTGTCGCTAAACATTATGTAATGTACAAATCCAGATTGTCGTTCTTCTTGATTTAATAGCCGTACAGAAATTTATTTGTCACGCATAATCTTGTGGTAATAATTGTTGTACTTTTGAATAATAAAATGCGTGCATTTCATTTTCTTTTAGAATTGTATGTACCGTTGATTTTGAAATGCCAATTTCACGACTTATTGCACGAATACTTATTGAAGGATTTTCCTCTGCAATGCGAAACACTTCCTCTTCATTTTCATATGTTCTTGTGATAAAATCGCGGCCTGCCCCGACATTCTTTCTTACAGGTAGGACTAATCCTGTTGTTCTAACTCGATTTATTAGGCGATGAAATACATTTGGATTTGGGATTCTGTTGGCTGTTTTTTACATGATATTGTAAGGGTTAATTCTTTCTTTGTTCGAAATCTCGGATTTCTAACATTATATAGTGTGTCCCAAAAATTCAGCAACGGTTAAATATGTTATAAAATATGCATTTTTTTAAAAATTGTTTTATACAAAAGCTGTAGGATTTTAAGTGACGCATTAAATAGTAGTATTAGTATGATCCTAGGTGGCGTTGCCATGGTCAGGTAAAGGTCATCTTGAATTTTTCAAATGGCATACCCTACTTTTTATTTCACATTTTTCTAGTTGACGTTGAGAGTTCCAAAATACTGATCACAAACTTTTTTTTCATAAGAACTTTTCGAGTTATGGAATTCGAAATTTACAGTACCGCCGGCATTAGCATTACTCAAGGTGAACCGCGTGGAGATTGCCCGGTCGGATTTATACTTTTGTGTGTGTGTGTGTGTGTGTGTGTGTGTGTGTATGTGCGCGCGCGCGCGCGCGTGTATGCGTACGGTGTGTGAATAGATAGTTTGATAGTGTGAATAGATAGTGAGTGGTTGAGTACACTCCCCCACATGCGCGTTTTAAAAGGCTACATACATCTAAAAACGTAAAAAATAGGCTTTTTTCTCAATTTTTTTTTAAAGAAACGTAATGTATGTAATTAATCCTAATTTTAAGTTGGAGTTCGGTGTCTGGTGTCAGCTGACTGCTGATGCTGCTGTTTGCTTCGGCGAGTAAATATGGCTAGCGGCTCGATGCTCGTGCTCTAATGCTTGTTGCCTGCTGCCTTGTCGTAGGTTGCGTTGCTTACGTCACCGCTTGGCTTCCTCGGTGATACGTGCTTGCGTTTATATGTAATGCGTCTTGCACTTGGGTTCGAGTCGATTCCTGGATCTAGCCGGTCGATGTCCATCAGCTTAATTTACTAGCTGGCGTGCCTGTCTGTACACGCTTGTGTTTTTGCAGGTCTTTAATGATGATCTTGTGTGATTTTCCGGCTATCCCATCACTGCCACCAAAATTGTTGTGCCTCTATGTGAAGCACGGGATTTTTCGGAATTCCTGCCGGATTAGGAATAGGAACTCAGATCATCGAAGGACCACTCTTCTTTTTGTTTGATTTTCGGTTAATTTACTTAATAAAGATACATAATAATATTACAGTTATCGTGTGGTTATTCTTGCTTCACTTAACTCGATTTCATTCGCACTTCTCCGGCCCGTCGCGGCAATGACCTACGCGTAACGACGTCGAGCGTCTCAGGTTTCGGAGATAACGTATGGTCACTCGCGTGCTCACGTACTTGCGTGAAACTCGGCGACGGCCTTACGTGACGCGTGTATTTATGATTTAGGACTGCCCACCTCGCGTTGGCGGTTCTTCTTTTTAAACCCTGTATTTCGGGTTATTGATCGGCCCGGACGGTCATCGTCCCGGTACTGATTAAGGAAATCGGAAGTTTATTACGAAGACACCAGTTCAAAGTCCGAGTGCAAGCGAAGACTTTATAATTGAAGTTTTAGCTTGCACTTTCGCAATCGCCTTCGTAAGGATCGTCTTACAAAAATCTTCCGCTTTCGCAGTAGCCTTCGCGCGGTCGCTAATTCTTGCTGCATGGACATTTCGGTTGCCATGCGATTCACTTATTTTAATATTTAATATTTAATACTTATATAGCCTTTCGGGCTATAACATATGCAAAAAACAAAAAACGTATTTTTTCAAAATTTCTAGCTGCATGTATGTAGTTGAAGTTTGAAGCGTTCTTGGAGCGAAACTTCAAATGCGTTTTGTGCCACAATGTACGAGTGCGAGGACAATCTCTGAGATGTCAGAGAGTAAAAAAAAATTAATTCGTTGAGATTCAAGGGCCGGAAGGGCTTCGCTTATCCGGAAGCTGCATACTTGTATCTACTTCTTGCACTGTATGCTTTTCCTCTTTTTTTTTCACGTTACAGAGAAAAGATTGAAAGATGAACGCTGCATAAGCAATTGCAAATGTGGACCTCCTGTTACTTCTCTGTCATATTCACTTAAAGGCCGAAATATTTTTTCTTATCCTTGTTTGTTATTTGTCATTTATTTAACGGGACTTGTAAATTAGAGTAATTATTATCACACTCAAAGCGCTTATAAGCATCGTTTGTTCTTGATGAATATTTAATAAACAACAAGAATGAAATAATGCTTAAACGTTTAAAGCGTTATGAAATCATTGCCATCTTTGGAAAGAGGAGCTATGTTATCGCATCTCCATGGGGGTCAAAATTGTCGGACCAATCATAGAATTGGTCCATGTTCTGTGATTGGTCCACTTAGCTCGAACCAATTAGATATGCGACGACATTTCTAACTCTTCGAAGTGGTGCCTGTGATGTAATTTCGTCCATAGTGTCCATGCACGTTGCAGCGGATCGTTCGCAGAGTGCGAACGTACATCTGAAAAAATTTTTTGAAAGTTTCTAACAAAACTAAACGTTATCATACTCCTTTTTTGTGTTCCAATCTATCCGACGATTTCGCAGTGTTGATCTCTGAAATCGACAAAGGAGACGAAATCACTCAAATAGATAAGAAGAAGACTGCCACACACGTGCGAGTGCTCCTTCCATTGATGCATACAACTAAAACGCTTATAGAAGATGCGCTCAGACTCTTAAATCCTGTTTAATATCATAATAGGGACATACGAACAATACAGCTACATAGTACGTAATATCGTAAATTTAAGGATATTTCTTCAAGTGTCTTCTATAGGTTAAGTTTGTAAATCACGAAGCATAAAATCCATGGACATACAAAAATGTAAGGCAGTAAGACGTAAGCAGTAAAATCGGCCAGTCACAGTTGAAAATTATATTACATTCTCTACTGCACACTGCGCGCGCCGCGCTGCGCGTTCCGCCATGCGGTATGACATTCAGATGTGTTTTTGATGTTTGACATTATTAACGTAAACTCATTTGAATATCGAACGTTGACAAGAATGTACTTTCATACACTGAGGATGGTAGCTTAAAGAAAAGCCGAAACGTCTGTAAATATAGATAATAAATTACAATAATTGATTACGCTCTGTTAATTGCGGCATTACTCTTATTAGCCTTTCTAAGATTAATTGATTATTGTTAATATTTCAAGAGCTCATCACATTAATAAATAGYTTACACTTATTAATATTGTTAAAATAAGTTTTATTTTATTCATAAGAGATTATTGATAAAAATTAATTTAAAATTAACGATTTTCATTTGACTATTTTGAATCCTATAGCGTTTGAAATTATTCAATGTTTACAATAAATTGAAGTTTAATAAGCTTAGTAAAAAAAAAAAACACGTTTATTTTCTAATAAAATTTATCTAAATAATTTTTAAAAAATTATAATTTAAAATTAAAATAAAAAAAACGGATTTTTTAATTTAAATCGGATTTTTTAAATTTAAATAAAATTTTTTTAAAATTAAATTAGATTTATTGTTTGAGTTAATTATTTTCTTACTACTAAAAATAATTAACTCGAACAATAAATCTAAATAAAAAATTTAACTTTAAATTAAAAAAATCCGATTTTTTATATATTTTTTACTTGTAATTTTTTCGGTTCTCTTACAAATATCAGCACTTATTTAAATTTATATTCTGATTAATTTATATTTTATTTTTGTAAGGCTTTACATCAGACGTACGGATCCGATCCGTATCGTTCGACAGTTCGTCACAAAAGGGACGAGCACCAAGATGTTATTTATTTTGTTTTAAATATTATCATTATTAAAGTCTTATATCGATAACTATCGATCAGATATCGATTAGATAGATGAGAATTAATTTATTCTGACAATTTTAATGTTGCTGCAATCCCACAGCAATGGTGTAACAACATTTTGCAGTAAATTTGCAATATTGCTACATTGTAGTGGAAGATTGTTGCAATTTGTATGCAATCTTTCTGTACTGTATGGATGATGTTAATAATTACATATTAATGACATTTGTATGAGTATTGTGTTAAATGTTAAATATGTTAATCCTTTGTACTTAAGAGTCTCTCAAGAATTAATATTGCAATGTTTTGCTGTAATGATCTGTGTTGTATGAGAATTGTTGTTAAATAAGTAAAGATAAGACTCCATATATGTGGTGAGCTCCAGTAAATGCTGCGGTGAATTAGGAACCAAGCGCCTGGCTCCTGATTGGTCATCCCAGCATTTGCCGGGGCTCATTACATATATGGAATCTTACCTTTATACTGTTTCGCTTGTGCTACGATGCACAGTTATCTGCATCTTACCGTACCGCAAATAGACGGAACTGACGTCTTCGAGAAAATTCTCAACAAAGATGAAGTCAATGTCAGCAGTGTTTACGAAGACACGCTATCTCAAGATGAATCCGATGACAGTGAAGAAAATTCTTCCGATGATGAGCAAGAAGCTTCCTCATTTCAGCGCACGGAAAAATCAACCCGTTCACGAGAAAATAATAAATTAATGTTTAAAGAAGCTGGCTTAACCGTCGAGAATGTAATGAGCATGGTCCGCCAGACATTCTTTGCGTTTTGGACTATCAAATACTTCACGTAAAAGTTTGATAAAACTTCTGCAAGTTTGTGTTGATCTAACATTTCAATCTCACATTGAATCAAATCAAATTATTATTTCAATACTTCAATACATACGATCCTCTAGACGCTAAAATAAATTTTCATTGTTACTGTACAAATTGTTGTTATGAAATATTTCGTACCACAAAGAAACAATTTCAGCAAACAAAAACATAAATTTTGTAGTACTGAATATAACATAACTTTGTCGTGCAATAATTTTTTTCTGACATTAAACTTGCGATATCAAATCGAATTGCTTTTGAAAGCTGACGATAATTCTTCAGCAATAAAATTTAATGTTTAGTAAATCTTCAGTCCAAAATAAATATATTGATACTAATGGATATACGTGATGGAGAATTGCACGAGAGATATTTAACTGAATATGCGAACGTTCTGACCTATAACGGCAGCACAGATGGTGCACCTTTAGATCACAAAACAAATCACAGCATTTGGCCGCTCTTCTTCATTTTGAATGATATACGAATAAGTGATACAGCGAATATCAGATTTTTCCGAAATACGTTTTATTAGGAGGTATAATGATCATTAAACACGAACCAAGTCATGATCTTATGAACTTGTACTTGGAATCATTTGTAGAACAACTGAGTTATAAGAAAACGGTATTTTATTGCGTAAGCCAACAATTCTCCGGAAATGTTATTTAAACCAATTATTTTATGTTTTTTAGCAAATTCCGTTGCACGACCATTGCTGCAATTCCGTCTTAAATTTAATGGATTTATTAATTGGATATTTTGATTGTAATTACCAAAAAGAACTTTTATACATGCGATGCGATATCCTTTTGAAACTGAAAGTTCGGAAATGAAAACTCATGAGTCCCATATACGAGACGTTCAAGAATTTTAAGAAATGAGTGGTTTTTGTTCCGATCACGAAATGTGAAAGGGCGATCAGTATTATGCTCACTTTCCCATTTTAACATGGTGTGAGGCTTTCCATTTGACAATATGCATCTTATCAAAAGCAGAAATCACAAAAATTGAACTTGACGAATGCGAAAAAACTTAATGATATTCATAGTAATGTTTGAAGCATTGTACGGAAAGGATGCGATGCGGTTCAATGTATATATGTTACTTCATGCTGTGCAAATGTCCATGAAAATGTCGGATCCTTTGTGGACAACATCAGCATTTCCGTTCGAAAGTTATCTTTTGAAACGTCTTGCCAACGGATCAAAAGGTGTTGAACAATAAATAGTAAAAAAATCATTGCAAATTTTGTCATACAATGTAGGAATATGCAATTCATCTGCACCGAATATTGTTAAAGATTGTATATTGTAAAGAATTGTTTTTGAAAGGACGAACAACTGAAAATATAACAGTGTAATTGAGTGGCCTTTGTCAGTGAAAATCGAAAATCGAATAGTGATCAAAACTTTATAAAATGTTGTAAGACAAGGCTTGTCACTTAGGCTGCGTGACCACAATGCTCCGCTGGTCGGAGTAACTCCAATGCCTTTAACTTTCTTACAATGTATCTACAAAAAGCAGATTTACGAAACCAGAAATTACAGTCGATCAAAAAAATGGAACAATTCTGTTGTACAATTAACATGTAAGAAAATAGTGCAAATAACCGATGTAATTAATATGCATAGAGGACGTCATTTTGCAGTAACAGTTTTGGATGTCGAAAAGATCGTATTACGTGAAGAAGATAAAAACATTGATTTGCTCAATGACTAATAACATTATAAATATTAAAATGTCACATATGTGAAAAGTAAATTCTGATAAATGTTTAATCGTTTCGATTGATGACGTATTATGTAAAAAAATGATCTTTATTAATTTGAGCGAAGAACGATTCGCATGCATACCGAATGTATTTGAAATTGATGTATGTAATCCGAAAACTTGGAAAAGTAATGTAATGTTTTAGCAATTTATATACGATTGTAATACATATATTTAAATACATTTTCAAAAGTGTTGTATTCTCTCTTGTATTAATACGTATTTCCTTTTAGTAATTGCAGACTTTCGGAAAAGTAATACAACGTTTATTTATTGCTGTACGTTTGAATTGTTATCAATTTATTTGCATAAATCTAAAGAAATTTTTCGTATTTCATACATTTTATATGAATAATTATATATATAAACTTCATGGTACAATATTATTTATGAATCAATTAAAAACTGCAAAAATATTGTTTAAATGCTTTAATAATTTTTTGTGTTTTAAATATTGAATATGAAGTACACACATTCACGAGAAAAACATTTTTTGTGTTAAAAGAATTACAATCATTTTATGATTACAATTTTTTTATTATATCGCGTTTTTTATACCATAAAATAAAATAGATTGCATGTAGCTCAAGAAATGTTGTTGGATTGAAAGAGGAAATAATTCACTTTATTCTAATACTGTGTAATAAACTGAAATGAATTCACGGTCCGTGCAATTTTTTTGGATTGAAATGAATAACAATTACTTATTTTTAATTCAGTGTCATGGATTTAAATGGATTACGTGGCTGTGAAATGTTTTTTGGATTAAAAAAATAGAAACCATTCTGTTTTAACCTCGCGTTATGAATTTAAATGAATTCATAACGCGGGGTTAAAACAGAATGGTTTCTATTTTTATGGCTAGCATTTTTTTTTTAATTGAAAAAAATAGAAATCACTTTGTTTTTATTCTCTCTTATGGATTAAAAAGGATTTTAAAAAGTTTGGAAATTTTAATTGGATAGAAATGAATTCAAAAAATCAAAATCTAGATTCGGCACGGATCCATTTCTATTTATTTTAATTCATTTTTGTTTGCTGGGTAAGGTTTAAACAGATATATGAAATCAGATAACGTAAAAGCACACGCATATGAAAAATTACATCACGTATGCGCAATATGTCCACAATCTATCATATCTTCGAAGCTTGTGCTCGAAATGACTCTTTTCTATCCTTTCACAAAATAAAATCCTTTCCAAAATTGCGCTACGTACTCGACGCAAGATCTATGGATGTCAAGCTCGTACAATTTTGTCTTTTAGATCTTCAACATTAGCAGGTTGCGTTGCGTAAACCTGCTGTTTAAGATGACACAAAAAGAAGTCTTGTGATATAAAGTGTGATGAACGCGGGAGCCATTCGTGAGGACAACAAAGATCAATCCAATGGAAATGGTTACCGAATTTCCTACTTAATAACTTTCTTGTCGCTTTGGCAGGATGTACATTCTGTTAGAACCATATATCAATACGTGATTCCAGTGGCATTCGTCCAATAAGATCGTTTTGAAGAAATTTTCGATACTTTTTGCCACTGATTTTATCATTAATGAAATGTAGCCCAATAATGTGGTCTCTGAGAATACCCGCCCAAACGTTCATCGATCATTTGATTTGGATGCGCTTGCTGTATGCAGTGAGGATTCTTGGTGGCCCAGTAATATAAGTTATGGCAATTGATGTTACCATCATTGTGGAAAATACATTCGTCCGATAAAAGAATGTATTTGAAAAAATAATTTTCTTCACTTATATTAAGGAACCATCGACAATATTTCAATCTGCGAGCTTCATCATTAATATGCAGCTCTTGAGTTAAAGTTATTTTGTAGGAATAAAAGTGAGAACCGATTTCAAAGCTCTACATACTGTTGCCTGACTAATTTTTTGATACCGCATCACGGCTCGTATATATTAATTGTTGGATTGTTTCTAACCATTTCTTCTATTTGCGCGTATTTATGTGCCATGGTCGCTCTGTACGAAGTATACAAGTAATAATAAAACAATATAATATTTAAAATTGTATTACCAGAAATTATTATAAATAAATATGTACCTGCAGGCTTAATAGGTCTAAATTGCCTATTTTTTGCAGCCCTAAAAAGGTCTCCAACTTTATAAAAAATTGATAAAAAGATTGATACTCTCTTGAGTATCTACATAAACTTTTGCAGCTTTCCGCGGTCGTTAGCCACACTCCGGATAAATAAAAATCATATCGCACATCTCACATTCGTAAAAGTGTGAGCTGAGAATGTTGAATGCACGTTCTCTCACGTTTTATGAAACATACAGGATCAAAGTAAAATATCGAAGAAACAATGAAAGAAAACAGCGACGAAACAATAACAGCAATAATTGAAACAATAATTGAAGATCAACAGAATTACTTTCTATTTCTGCGGGAAATTTTAAAAGTTTATGCTTTAAAATTCTCAGAGCAAAAGTAGCTAAGTCACATATCTTCTACGAAGCCACAGTTGTAGCTGCGAAAAAATGATCAATTTCTTTCAAATATTCAAATAAGATTCATTCATAAAATTATATGGTAATATCATTTTAAATATTGTGTTCTACTACATCATTATTTCATTGATTTTTTTTTAATAAGACAAACAAGAAAAGAATATAAATAGAAGAAATGATTAGGATAGGATTAGATCAGGCCTGGGCACGCGGGCGCCCACGGAGCATGCGAGGAGAAGAACATGCCCCCTCTTCGCTGCCTCTTCCCGTCTTTCCTTTCAGGCTCTTTGATTCATTTATCCTCTCCATATAGCACTCTCCTGCAATGATACTTCGGCTGCGTTCGGGGAGCGCGCTCTCAGCGCTATTGCGTCATTCTATCTTTATCTTTCATTAGATGTAAAACAAGGATAAAATGATGCGATAGTGCTGAGAGCGTGTTCCCCGAACGCAGCCCAAGTCTCATTGCGGAAGAGCGCTATATGGAAAGGATAAGTGAATCGAGGGACCAGAAAGGAAAGACAGGAAGAAGTAGCGAAGAGGAGGCACGTTCTTCTCCTCGCGTGCTTTATAGTCTCTCGCGTGGCCAGGCCTGGATTAGATATAGCGCACAGGTCATCGCGGTATTAAGGAGTAAGGAAATGACATATAAGATTTTCGGTAAATCGGATCATTTTCATTTTTGTGGAATCATCTTAAACAGCATTTCTTCTTAAATAATGGCGCGTGCCCCCTTTTATTTGCGGGGTTCAAATGGGCTAGGATGTCGATAAAAGATTGGGTATACAAAAGATGTAGTAAATAACAAAGACGTTAAAAGACACAAGGATAGGCCCCTTCAAAAAATTTAGAATGATGTAATATCCGACAGGGGCAGAACATGTCCACACTCGTCGGATCACTTCACGTGACTGTATCTTAAACAGCAGATTTACGCAACGCGACCCACTACCGTTGAAGATCTAAAAGACAGAATTGTACGAGCTTGCCATATAATAAATCCACCGATCTTGCGCCGAGTACGTAGCGCAATTTTGGAAAAGGCTCTATTTTGGCTGCGGTCCACTTGACGCTACGAATGCTTCGAAGCGTTCGATTGACCAATCAGAAGATAAGATATTACAAATTAACCAATCAAAAAATGCTTCGAAGCATTCGTAGCGCTAAGTAGACCGCAGCCTTTGTGAGAGAATGGAAGTGCAGTCGGTAACTCATCTCTCATGATAAAACGTTGGTACTACCATTATGATTCATCCTGTATACAGGGCACTAAAATATAATAATACTGGAACGTGCACGGACGTTAATGTCGTGAAATGATAAAGAGGGTCTTAAGTAGTATCTCTGTTTCTTTCCAGCATAAAGATACGATCCTCTCTATGATCCCATATGATCCCCACTATCGTCTACCATGCGTAGTATAGCTTAGAGAAGGCTAAAAATACCACTTTAGACGCTTTCTCTCGGATCACACTTATTCACGCACGTTCCAGTATTATTATATTTCAGTGATACAGGGTGAATCATAATGGTTGTCATAAACGTTTTACCATGAAAGATAAGTTACCGATTGCAACCGTAATCAATTAAGGCTGTATTCCGATATTACTGCCAGTACTGAAAATCTATAGTGCACGTAACGTATACTATAGATTTTCAGTACTGAGTAATATCGGAATACAGCCTAAACGTTCCATAGATGACAGCTGCTTGGGTTCACCGTGCGTACTCTTAAGGCCATGGCACACAAAAAAACTTAAGCAGTAAGACGTAAGCAGTAAGGAAATCAACAGTTTTGATTTGCTAGCGCTTACGTTTCGTCTTAAATTCTTGACTGTGATTGATTGATTCGCTTATTGCTTAAGTTTACCTTTACAGTCAAGTTCTAAAGTATGAATTAAATGGCATATATTATTTGTAGAAGCTATGCATGCTTAAAATTAATATATTTAATTCTTATATATTTAACTCTTTTTTTAAACGCGGTTTATTTTTGTGCGTTTTTATTTTTATACAACTTTCCTTACGCATTCTTTTCAAATTAAAAACGAAATTCTTTTTACGCGATTTCTTATTATGCGGAACATATCTATCGCGTAAAAAGAAAATTAGATGTAAAATGCTATTCTTATAGAATATTACAAATGCTGAAGAGTGCAAAAAAATACTATTTTATAAATAATATTTTATAATTTTTATAGAACAATCGCGTTATTGTACTTTTCTATAAAAAGCGGTAATGTTCTGAATTTTTGACATATAAAAACAATAAAAATTATAAATAACGTAGACTTCCACACCAACCTTGAGATTCCATTTTTGGCATGTTAGATTTTTCTTAAAGTGGATCTTCATCTGGAGCCTATGAAAAATTACATCACGTGTGACCATGTGTGTGTGTGTGTGTGTGTGTGTGTGTGTGTGTGTGTGTGTGCGCGCGCGCGTGCGTGCGCGTGCGTGTGTGTGTGTGTGCAGCAATATATCCACAATCTATCATATTTTCAAAACATGTTGATGTAATTTTTTACCTGCGTGTTTACTTACGTAATACGTAATTCAGTAAATCTGTTGAGCTTTACATTTTTAAAAAATAGGCCAGAAAATGTGGTAGAATATGGCTTCAGACGAAAGTCCACTTTAAAAAAAAATCTAACGCGCCAAAAGTGAAATCTCAAGGGTAGTGTGGAAGTCGTTATTTATAATTTTTATTGTTTTTATATATCAAAAATTCAGAACATTGCCGCTTCTTCTAGAAAAATACCATAACTCGATTGTTCTATAAGAATTATATTTATAAAATAATATTTATAAAATAGTATTTTTTGTACTCTACAGCATTTATAGTATTCTATAAGAATAACATTTTACATCTAATTTTCTTTTTACGCGATAGATATGTTCCGCATAATAAGAAATCGCGTAAAAAGAATTTCATTTTACTTATATATATTCTTATATGAAAAATTTTTGATATATTCATACATGAAAAATGATTTACCTACGTACGTGTGGTAAATCATTGATATATTAATTTATCAGGTAACTCCAGTTTTTGCCTTGTAGACTTTCTTTTGTCAACACGTTTTCGGATAGCTTCGCCTTAATTTATGTCATTGAGACATTAAATAATACATAAAATATCCGAGCGCCAGATTAACTGACAATGACTGAGTGAATATTTTTATAGATAATGATATATCAGATTGGCAATTTTATCGATAAATATTACAGTCGATAATATAAATAGTTGTACAAGCTTGAAAAAAATGTCTTATAAAAAATAACTTTCAGACGTTTTTCAAGAAAATCATAAAGATAGCTTTAGGACTTCTTTGAGTAAAGTTTAGATTAGAGACGTCTCTTGTAAGATATTTATAATATCTTTTAAACACGCATGTTGTCTAGGAAGTTTCACATTATAGATGATAACAATTGTCAGAAAATTATCGGATCTTTTCATATAATTTATCTGAGAACTAGTGATTTTTTATCCTAGATTAAGGCTTTTATTTCTTGCATTTTATATATAATTTCCAAACACTAGCTGCCGTTTTCTGTCTGACATTTAAAACTTCCATTTAAAGAAGTATTGAAATCGCCTTCAATATGATCGCGATATTTTATTCTCACAAATATACTCTGTATTAATTTTCATAAATTATTTTGAAAATCTCCGATAATGAC
>JANQDE010000169.1:57335-76437 GCA_037157785.1 Cephalotes varians
CATTAAAATACGCTGTAATTTTTGAATTTACGGATTCTCAGATTATAWACTTTTTAAATTTATATATATATATAATAGAGACCACTGAATTTTTTTAAAGACCATTTTTTAAATCATTTCCTAGAATCATAGTTCTTCAAATTTTTAAATTCTTGACATTTCAAATTTTTAAAATAGCTAACAATTTTTTTTATTATCAAATTTCGTGAAATTCTTGGAGTATTAGTTTTTTTTTCTTTATTCTTATTAGTATTTTTTTCACTGGATTTTTATGTAAAAAAATATAAAGTGTTGTAAAAAAATTATTTTTTTATAAATATATTTTAAATAAATAAATATATATATCATACATAAAAAATAATTACTCAATAATCAATTTAATTGATTGAAATATAACTCATACAATCCTGGTAAAAAATTTTTCATATATAAATATATATAATTATACAAATATATTATACAAATTGTACAATTATACATTAATTATATATTATAATTATACAAAATATATCCATGTATATTTTCCTTTTTATAATTTTCCACAAAAATAATTTCTATTCATATATACAGGCTAAATAATAAGAAATAAAAAATAAATATAGAATAAAATAAAGAATAATTTTTATTCTTTCATAAAAAGTGAAATAATAAGAATAAATTGCTCATATATGATCATATATATAATTTTTCTGTATAATTGTTATCTTTATATATAATTATATATGAGCGATTTATTTTCTTTATTTCAAACTTCACTTTTTATTAAAAAAACTGTTCAAAATTATTAATTATTTTTTATTTTTTCTTATCATTATTTAGCTGTATATACAAACGCAAATTATTTGTGAGAAGAAAAACATAAATGGTCATATCTTATATATAATTATATATATACATATATATATATGTATACATATATATAATTTTTACCGAGATGTTAAAATATAGATAGAATCAACTTAAATTTCCTTTCTCAATTTATTTCTAATTTCCTGTAAAACTCATCTGTAATATATATTTACACATATTATTACATGTATTATATATATATAAATCCCTACGCAATTCTTCTTAACATATTTTTGAGATAATTTAGAATTTAAAATTTTCATCCAAAAATGTCGAGACTATATAATAGTTTTTAAATTAATAGCAATTACGTCATACACAACAAAACAAATTATATTATTCAGATAATTTTTCTTATTAAATTATTAGATGCCCGTACGAGGAAAGCACGAAGCGTTTAATTTTTATTATAATTATTATTAGTATGTACGAAGCCTGCGGCAGTAAATTATTAAAATTACATCCCACAGAATTTTTACTAAACGCAAGCAATCCAGCAAGAAAACAAGCATCGTGTGCTGTAAGCTTTAGTTATATACTATTTATTATGTATTTTTTCATGGCTTTTTCTACCTCTTCCCTTAAATGATTTAATCGCTTCGTGCTCTTCTCGTATAGGTAATTAATAACTTAATAAAAAAATTATCTAATTAATATCATGTAATTCATATCAATTTTTATATTTTTTATTTTTTCAATTATTTTACTATAAAAGCAGAAATACAATAATAAAAATATCATTGCATATTAAAAAATAAATATCATTGCATAATCTTTCTCTTGTTACGAAGGTAACATCTTCGAGAGAACCTCGTGATAGCATCTTTATCACTTGTCACTTGAGCGCGCGAAACGTTAACTTTGTGAACTTTAATCGCTGCTAATTTAAAAACTATTATAACCTTGATATAAGATTTTAGACTTCAAATTATTTTAAGAACGTCCTTAAGACGAAATGCGGGACACCTTGCACACACACACGCACGCACGCACGCACGCACGCACGCACGCACGCACGCACACACGCACGCACACACAGAAAGAGAGAATATCCAAAATTTAAATTTCTAAACTCGAGAGCGTGTAAGGGATTGATAAATTAAGAAAAAAAATCCTAGAGATATGCTCATTTTTGTTTTGTTTTGGAGAAAATCCTAAAAAACATAGTTTCATTTAGTTCATTTTTGTACTTATTTATTACTTATTCATTTACACTTGTTTATTCACTTCCTTAATGGATATTGTTCAAAATGCAAACCTCTTCCCAGTAAAATATTTTTTATATAAGAATGTATATAAATATGTATAAACATATATAAATATAAATAATTATACACGAAATATCTCCATACATATTTAGACTTTTTTGTTTTGTAAAATTACTGTTTGGTACAAGAATAATAGTATTATGAGAGAACTCAAAAAATAATTAAAAGAATAATTTTTGCAGTTTCTTTTACAAAAAGTCAAATTAAAAAAATAATAAAATTGCTCATATATAATGATATATAATAATATATAATTATGTATAATTGTATGTATAATTAATTAGATTTAATTATATACATAATCTAATTATATAATTAATATCATATTTTTGTAATAATATATAATTATGTAAGAATTTTTTTCTTATTTCTTCAAACTTGACTTTTTGTAAAAGAAACAATGCAAAAATTCTTTTAATTTTTATGTTTTCTAATTATTATTATTTTTCTTGTCATCAAGCAGTAATTTTACAAAAAAACGACGGATACATGAATATATATGGACATATTTTATATATGAGTGTGTGTATATATGTGTGTGTATATATATATATATATATATATATGTTTATATATTCTTATATGAAAAATTTTTTACCGGGTTGCAGCAATGACTCGTCGTTCTGGTATTTTTCTGTTTGAAAATCAGCAGGTATAGGTACGCACTGCCTCTAAAGTATTATCGTTGCAAAAATTATACAGGAAAACAATAATATTATTTGTTTTCATTTCTGTTTTTCTTCTGTATAAATTTGTCAGTTATTCATCAAAAGCATCGACTGAATTACTTCTGTCACAATACATATTCTAATGTTGAATATGCTAACATGATTCTCGTGTATAGTTTCTACAACAGTAATGCTGTGGAGACTATGTGAAAATGAATATGTTTTGTCTTTTTTGCGATTTTTTCTAAAAACAAAAACAAAAACAAATATATCTCTAAGACTTCTGTTCTTAGTTCATCGATCTCTTACACGTTCCCGAAATTTGGACATTTAAATTCGGGATTCTGTGTGTGTGTGTGTGTGTGTGTGTGAGGGGGGGTGTTAGAAGAAAAATAATATCATATTTTCTCAATAAAGAAGGCTTTACGGGTCTACAATGACTGAGTCTACAATGTTGGGTCACAGTGTTATTGCGACTCTACGACTAACTAATCAGAGAAGAAAGCATCATATTACGCACGATTGATTTGTCGCAAAGTCACATAATACTGCGACCTCATTGTAGACCTGGCATTAGTGTTTTATTAAAAAGAAACTTCATTCAAAATGATGTAAATACATGCTACAGCTATGACAGCTGAAACTTCTAAATGTCAGTGCGTGAAAATATATAAAAGCACTTGTATTCACTTAAAATCGAGAGAAAATCACCAGTACAAAACTTTGCAAACTATTTCTAACACATGCATTCGGTTACAGTATCCTCTCCAAGGCACATATTTTTTTTCGTTTGCGTTTTTTCCTTTTTCGGAAATAAAACAACGAAAATACAGCTTTTGTTTTTTTNTATGTACAATTTTCACACACTAAATGATGCTTGGAGATTTCAGTTGTCACTACGCATGCATTCACGCCAATAAAATTTTTTTATAATAAAACACGCTAAAAAAAAATCATCTATTGAGAAAATACATTACTTTCCTTCCAACCCAATAATAAAAAATACGCATTGTATATTCATGCTTTTGTGTGTGTGTGTGTGTGTGTGTGTGTGTGTGTGTGTGTGTGTGTGTGCGCGCGCGCGCGCGCGTGTATGTGTGTGAGTGGGTTTTATATTATTATACAATACTTTTTATCAGTTCAACTAGACAATTACTGTAGGATAAAATTTGAGAAAAACCAACCGTTAGCATATATATATATATATATATATATATGAATAATGTAGAATTTCTTCATTTCAGATTTAAAAAATAAGAACAAAAAAAATCCAGTGAATCAAAGAATTTCATTATTCAAAAAAATCATTAAGAATCTTGGAATTCAAGAATTTAAAAATTCAACCGCTTTAAAAATTGAAGAATGTGGAGCCTAAAAATTAGAATCAATTATGAATCCAAGAATTCATCATTATTATCTTTTAATTTTAAAGATTAGAGGCTAAATATTTTGTGTTAACATATTCTGTTATGATTTCTAAGAATTATAAGGATTTTTTTCCCTAAACTTTTATTTTAATTCTCATCAATTCTTTTTTTTATATAATTATTTTTTAAAATGTTCTATCAATTATATCCATCCTTAATAATTCACTTTCATGATCTCTCTATTTTTTCCTGGTTTTTTTACCTACCTCTTTCTTTTCTGTTATTCTTTCTCTGTTACTTTTTCTCTTTTCTCTTTATTGTTATTATTCTAATAATAACAGCAAACTGTTATGTGTGATTTTGTTTACGTTTTTTATAGCAAGTTTTTTATTTCATTTAAGTTAAGACGGACGGTTAAATTTCAAATATTCCTTTTTTATTTTTTGTTTCTGTTTGTTGGTGAGCCGATATCCGCTGCTAAAGGCACAAGGCTTTGCACTAGAACTCGGTCACCTAGCCTAGCTCACTCATCTACGATCTATTACCGAACTAGTTTCATATTCTTATGGGAATTTCTTTAAACCTCGAGCAGGAGCATATAACACACCATATTAACATCTCAGTATCTTGATACTTTCAGTAAAAATAATTTAAATACATTTTTTTAAATATTTATGTATTATAGCTAAAAATACTCGAAATTAAATACTTAAAAACTTATTTTGCATTGTACAAATCTGACAAGAAAACATTTTAATGGTGTTAAATATTTATTAATAAATAAAAACACTTTTAATATGACTGATTATTATCTTAAAAATGCAATCTCGCTCGAGAATTAATTCAATTCAACAAGTTTTATTACTTTCATTCTACACATTACTGCTTTTTTAAATCAATCGATCGCCACGTCACTTCTCCTCGTTCAATTGCTTTCAAATTTCCACTAATTTGAAACAAAAGGTGATCGATTCGCCTTAAACATATCATGCATCTCATTCGTCATTACTTAACTATCTTATAAAATTTAATTTTCGATCGTTTAACGGATGGAGAAAGCCGACTCTAAATCGTTCCGCTCGATCGAAAATTGTAACGCAAATAACAAATAACAGTGCTCGAATATTCCGAAATTTTTAATTCTCTGGACTTATTTATTTTATTTCTTTTGAATCATTATCTTCTTAATTTAATTTTCTCCAATAATATATAGAATAGATGTAATTGGATATAATTGCAAATGTATAACAGATACAATATATGAATTACTATAATATTATTCACTGTACAATTTTCGACTCAATAAACGAATTCAAAGTTGGTCTACTCTCTATTTACTTAAAATATATATTTTTATTCCTTAATAAAAAAAATATGTATATTTTCCCATTTCTGTTTGAAAATGGTTCAATCGGAGAGTTCTATATCAACTGTCCCAAAAAAAGACATCAGTTATATTCATTATGAATATTATATTTCCTCGCATACTTTTGCAGGACGTCCCGTACATTTCCTTTTTATTTATTAAAAACGGACATTTTAGTAAAAATTTCTACTATAACAAGGTAGATAAAAAAAACAAAGACAATTGACATACAATATGAACAATCTATTTAGTTTTCTGTATATTATTTATGAACATTATTTTTATATTTCGTAAGAAAATAATACATTAAAAAAATTCCTGTTCATGGCATTTAAATAACATGTTATATATACAGTGTATCTCTTAAAAAATATATATGTCTTTCGCGAAAATAATATCATTTCTTTAATTCTTTCTCTTTTCTGGGGACGCCCTGTACATTTTTATGTGATTTAATAAAAATATTAATACATTTTAAGACGTGCGCCATCCTGCTATGATCCTTTCTTTTCTTCATTTTTCTCATTTTCACTCTAGTCTCTTCTCTCTCCCTCCCCCTCCCCCTCTCTCACATACACACACGCACGTACGCACACACGCACGCACGCACGCACGCGCATACGCGCGTCTGTTCCTTCTTTTTCTCTCTCTCTCTCTCTCTCTTTCTCTCTCCGGTATAAACAATGTACATGCTAGCAAGATATATTATGCTGTATGAGTGATATAGACTATGCTATTGTTATACATATCTATTTTCTTTTTCTTTTTCGCGCTTCATTCATGCGACACTGCTCAATATGTATCTTACGGACTTCATTCCTTTTCATTCTTTTTACGGTCAAGATTTGGGAAAATGCTGTATTATTGATGATTACAGATTTTAATCTTCAAACTTGTTAATCTTCACCAGCGGCATTGCTAATTGTTTAAATCATTCTTCGTGACAATTCTTTTAGTCTTATCCTGCCAATATAATTTTCTATTCTTTCCTTCTCTTATAATAATCGTACTTGCTGCTACTCATTTTCTCAAGAATGACAAATGTGATAACACACATTCATCAAATATATCAATATCTTATCATATAATACATTACATTTACATATCGATTGATGTAAGGATGTATCCAGGGGTAAAGGAAATAGCGATAAAATGTAAATTGCAGGTAGCTTTCTTTATATATCTTCAATCTCTGTTCTCTATGTATCACAGCCTGGGCCGCGCCACTGCCTTTCTTTCACAATGATATATTCGTTTTTACTTCCATTCTTTTCCTAGCTCCTATTTGAAACGTGTATGTTTCTGCGTGTATCTTCAATGCGAGGCCTTTCTTGTTCCTCGTTTTTGAACTAGTTCCACATGATTCGCATAGATCCAATCATACCAGCGATACTTGTGATGAACAAAAGAAAGTACTGGTATGAATGACTCTTTCGATTTAAATAGTCTTGAATAGATAAATATTACAAAAGTTGCAGATTTGATAAATGGCTAGATCTATAAAAATCACTAATTCCATGAGTCCATGTAGATCATGTGTATTTTATATTATGGATCTTTGATAGCATAAAGCCTCGATACTTAAAATCGTATTGTGTATTCATGGTACTATATAGATCTATACTGTGTTATAGATCTTTGAATCAGACCTCTTTTATCACAAATATTCAATTGTATGCACCCTAATAAATATGTTCTCAAACATATTTTATCATTTATTATTTTCACAAATTTACAATTTTCTTTTTTAATAGTGTATTATATAAATCTAAATCTATAAAGAATAATGACTTTCCGTGCGTCATACACAGATCTAATGCGAATAATATGGGACCAGTTTACATACATTTGCCTTACGAATCATATAAAGATCGATCAATCTAGGATAACATCTATCGAGATGATCGATCAAAAAAGAACAAATGATCAAAATGAATCTAAAACAGCACTGATACAATATGTTGACTTGCAATGTTGAGGCAGTGGCATAATGGTGCACTAGTACAAGAATTACGCAGGCCGTTTTCCACGTCCGTGCGTCCATCGACGCCGTTGTTGCTGTTGCTGCTACTGCGACGTCAAAAGATTTATTTTAGCCGACCGGCGCGATCGCCGTCGATCGGCGACTGAGAAACTAGGGCACCACGTCCCAGATTTCGGCGAGAAAAAGTGGCAGCTTCTTGTTTTTAAATTTCAGGTTCAAGCACATTTCACTGTTTTGATTGCCAAGGGTTCTGAGTTCGGTTAGAACTGACAGAAGTTTAGCGAAGATCGTTCCAGACTTGGGTCGACGACGATTATCCACATACGCTTTCAGTGTCTTCAAATAGATCTCCTGAAGTTTCTCCACTTTTCTGCTTTCCAACAAATTGGGTCTCTCTGTAAAACAATAATCATTACTACATACAATACAGAATTTTCTATTATGATAATTACATCATTACAAATTGCAATGTAATATAACAGAGATATTATGTTTAATTTTTTCGCAATAACAAATATACAATATTATTCTATTCATAAATGTATATCAAAAATCAAGAAAATCTTCTATTGTAATATAAATAAACTAATAGGCAACAGATTTTGCGAAGTAGATTTTTATTTGAACTATTAGATTTATAAAGAGTTTCTTATAAATTTCTATGTTGTAAAATGTTACAAAAATGAATCTGTCTTTATTTTCTAAGGCATCTTATTTGTAATTAACATATGAAAGCTATTGAAAATGAAGTTTCTATCACTGATAATTTACAAAATCGTATGCATGCGCGTATGCGCGTATATGGTAAAAGTAAATAATTTAAAAAAAAAAAAAAAATTTTCAAGGTAATATGAAATGGCCATTTTTTAAATAGAATTCTACGATTTTTTTACACAATATGATTTCTATCATTCTGCATAAAAACTATTCATTTTTAACTATATCTTAATAATTTTATGAATAAAATAATGAGATGAATCAATTGGTGTAAAGAAAACACACAATTGCTTTTCGAAAAAGATATGCTATTGCATATTGCAAATTGCATATTTTTTTTAAAAAGCAATTGTGTTTTCTTTATACCAATTGATTTATTTCATTATTCTGTACATAAAAGCATTAAAATACGGTTACTAAAAANAAAAAAAATAGTTTACGAGATATTTTATATTTTAAATGTATAGTATAAAGTGAATACTAGACCAGAATAAAAATATAAAATATCTCGTAAATTATTGATTTTTTGACATCTTTACCTCAATATTTTTTTATTACAAAATAATAATAGGTATCATCTAATTCCATTGAAGAAAATAGCAATTTCATTTTATCTTGAAAAATTGATTTTTTTCAAAAATTATTTTTACCGTTATATGTTCTCCTTCAAATCATATAACGTCTGAAAAATATAGAAATTAGATGCACATCGTTTGAAATGTCTTTTTTCTATATTTTTCGAGATATTTAAGATCGTCATTTAGAATGGAACACTCTGTATGTGCGCGCGCGCGCACACCACACACACACACACACACACACACGCGCGCGCGCGCGCGCGCGCGCGCGCGCGCAAATATCACAATACATTTAAAATCTATGACTTTTAAATATAAATGAACATTAATTGTTGTACTGTGTTGCAAAATCATCTAAATTTATTCTATTTGTAACATTTTTGTATCGTAAAATTGTATTAATATAACTTGAATTCACTAATAGAAGAAATCATTTTGAGGTCTCCGAGAAAGAATTGGCCAATTAAACGAATTATTCAAATATATGATTTGTTAATTTTTTTTTTCGTCTCAGATCTCGGAGCAATTTTTAACATCGTAGACACAAAGCTTAATATATATTTCATAATGCAAGTTAAAAAAATGAGTACAATATAATAGATCATTTTTGTCTAAAAGATGTAACGTAAATTATATATGTAATTTTTTAATATAGTTTTATTTTTCTAAAGCCACGAGAAAATTGTCAAAATTCAAAATTCTTAAAAAGATCAAAATAAATCCTTTTTTATAATAATAATTTAGTGACATTTTGTTCTAATAATTTAATCATTTGTTTGTTTCTATAACTTTTTTAAAATTATTTAGCAAGTAAAATTTCTTAATGACAGTTTGGCGGAAGATATGATTCCAGCGTATCTCTGTATGGTATGAATCTTTCTATGTTGATCAAAAGACTCTATTTTTATAATTCATAAATTTTTAAACTAATATTATTCCCCTTATTTATATTATTCCATTTATGATTTTATTATTGTATAACAGATTTTTAATTTTAATCATTAATGCAATAAATAAGTTTGCATTTGATATGATATGATATGATATGTTTTGTCTTATAAAATCAACTAATGGAAGGCCAGGATCCGAATGATTATAGTTTCAGACACAATGGCCATCAAACCGAACGAAACAGTTAGCTTGCTCGCCGAGCGTTTGAATGTGATTAATTGGAATATATAAGAACCTATACTATAAGTAAGAACCAATGTGTTTTGCTTTGAACACATCCATTGGCTGCATTTAATAGAAAAAAAAAAAACAGTTTTGCTGTAAGATTCTTCTTAGTATAATTGGTTTGTTTTTGATTCAGTGAAGAACAAGAACCAGAATCAATTTTATTAAAGAGTCTTATATTGTAAAACTGCTTTTTCTGCTGAACGCAATCATTACTGAAATCATAGAACGTCATACGTGCGTTCAGTTGTCAAGATGTTTCTGAAGTATTTAATTTTGATGTGTTTTTATTTTTTAATAAGAAAAAGATATAAAAATAAACTATAATACAAATAATTATATAATTCGAATAAAATATCACTAACCATATTATTTATTTAAAAAAACTTACTTCAATCCCTTTAAGACTTTTAACCATGGGTTTAGAAAAATAAAACTAGTACCCTTATATTCAGCAATTTAATAATTATAAATTATTTGTATAGTTTACGTACATTTTTTAGTCAGAAATCAGTCTATTTTACTTATTAAGACTAATTTAAGTTTTGATTAATTGTTTCAATATTGCATTTAATTTCTTAAGGTTCTTCGTAATTTTCATTAAAATAGTTTGCTATAAGTTTATTTAGTTTTCTCACATAAAAATTAAATTTGATGTGGTGCATCTTCTTCAATAAATGAACACTCGATTGCTATCTTAGTTTTGGTTTATTTTTATTCCGACTCGTAAAAAAAGAATACTTTCACTCATGCCTGCTTGTGTTTCAATAAAGTATTGTGCAAAGTATTGCATTTCGTTTTCATAAGACTTGCATTTATTACAAGAACTTGCATTTATTATAAGAATTACCCATTAATTCACAATTATCTATCATCCTTTATGCGTTGTTTCAGTTATTATAATATAAAATGATTCATAGAATCAATATTTAAATAAAAAAAATCGCATTTATTTGATTATCTGATATATTTGACATAAACGCAATCATATTTTTTTATACATACCTGAAAAAATGACAATAGCTGTGAGCAGAGCATATTCGGCGTTATTGACCCTCATAGCGTACATTTGCCGACAGAATCGTAAAAGGTCCTCGATGGTATCTCCCATTCCGGCAACGTTATAACTGTCACGCGTATATGATTGATTGTTAGCAAAAATAATGCTATCAGTTTGCACATCATACTTTCTTGCCATCCGTAGCATCATCACCTCACTGGAGCATGCCTTCAGCAGAGTGATTTGATCTTCGCGTAACAACTCATTAAAGCCAGGTAATCTTTTTGAGAACTCAACGATTAATTGAACAGTTAGAATTGTGATTTCAGTAATGTGCCTGAAACTATAATCACTCGGATCCTCGCCTTCCATTGGTTGATTCTGAAAAACAAAACGTATCATATCAAATGCAACATTTTTATTATTTATTGCACCAGTAATTAAAATTAAGAATTTGTTAGACAATAGTAAATAGAATAATACAAAAAAGAACTGCAATAACTCTGTGTGTGTGTGTGTGTGTGTGTGTGTGTGTGTGTGTGTGTGTGTGTGTGCGCGCGTGCGCGTGCGTGCGTGTGCGTGTAATTTTGCTGATATTATCGCCTATCATGGCATCTTTAATTATATATATTTATAAAAATAGAAATTTTTGATTAACATAGCATCTTTAATTCCAATTTGATCTATGTTAATCAAAAGTTTCTATTTTTATAAATATATATATATATATATATATATATATATATATATAATTAAATGCCATAATAGGCGATAATATCAGCAAAATTCATAATATATTTAAGCTGAAAGGTTATGATATTTCTAAAATGTCTAATACTGTATATTAAATATTAAAAATCTGTATGAGCGTATATATATAACAAAATAAATTCATTTATATAATATTAAAATAATATCCGATAAAAGAATTAAAATTATTTATATCGGAAACCTTTTAGACAAACATACATAAATTACTTATATCATAAATCTTTTATACAAACATATATAAATTTTATATAATGTCTTTACTACTTTATCATTATCATGCGTCTGTACCGTTTATTACGCTTTATCGCATTTATTATTTAACTTTCTAACAATTACTAAACTTAAAAGAATTATTACTTTACTCTAAGGTAAAATAAATTCATGTATGATTCCATTTTTAAAAAAATTTCAATGACCTTAAAAATTGAAAAAGTAATAACTTTGCCTCATCTATATAGTAGATTCTACATAATACGTATTTATACACATATTTACATCATACATACGTGTATTATATACATATATTATACTACACGTGTATTATATTATAATTATAAAGATATTGCTCAAAATAATTAATTTATAAACTAAAATTCATAAAGTAATTTTCAATTTTAAGATTAAAAGGAAAAAAGGGCAATCAATTAAGATTAAATCAATACTTGAATCAAAATATCATTGCCTCCTTTCTATGATGCTGATTAATTCTCTCACTGCGCTAAGTTCGTGAATAACTGTCATTTTGTATTTTAATTGTATGTATCAAGTAGTAGTATAATAATAATAATGTAATATTAAGTGTAACAAAATTATTATTTGAGTATTTAAATATTCATTTATTACTTTTAAGTATGGATTTAAGTGCATTTATTATTTTTAAATATGCATTCAAGTATTTAAGTAAGTACAGTAAAAGATAAAAAGTTAAATAGCGCGCGCAAAACGAAGCATGCGTCTGTGATGTCTAGTATATTTTAAGAGACAGACAAATTCAGAGATAAATATAAAATACAGAAAATAAAGTTACTAACATTCAATTATCAATATTCTTCTGTACATATATATATAAATGAACTATAATTCAGAATATAAAGATTTGTGACATAAATAAAATACAAAACATAACACATACAGTAATCCTTTTCAGATCCTCTTCACTCGGTTGTTCAAATTCACATTGAAAAGATACGAGCCTATTTATCAGTTCTTCCTGTTCAGGACTAATGGGCTTAACACAGGTGTAAGGATTGATAAGAATGCCGCTACTTCCGGACATGGATAATGACTCGGTTTCCGCTGGCTCGATTTTGACACCCATTTGCTCACCCATTCCAGCGCTGCCTGGTGAACCATTCATTGTTGTACTGTTCGGTTTGTCCTTTTCCTATGGAGCACATTACATAAAGACAGATATATAAATAGCTCTAGTAGAAAAATTGTGAATCTAAGAAACCGAATATGTAAATTTGTCAGATTAAGAATTAAAATTCCTATAAATTATTTTAAATCTATATTTTTAAGAAACAGGAATTGTATGCGTATATATTATAACGAATATTAAAAATTTTTGTCTAAGTGATAAGTATAGTACAAATAAGAAAGTATAAAAATTATAACATATAATTTTTATAATTATTTATGCAGAGTGATTCAGAACAAATGTAATAAATTTTGACATATTGTTTTGTGGGAAATCATTTTGTGGAGATATTAGATAATATAAATGAGAATACTGCAATTTTTTTATTTTGTATAAAATTTATAACGTGTAAATTACATACTTTTCTTCAGCTGTATTTTCTTTACATTAATTGATCTCATTATTCTGTGCGTATGTAAAAATATTAAATTAAATAATTAATAAATGCGAATTATTATGCGAACAATTTTGCGAATATTTTCTTAATTTTTGTCAAAATGTGTTATAATAAAGTATAAAATATCTCAATAAAAATTATCAATATAAATTATTAAATCTTTTTTAAATCTTATAGATTTTTTAAAAACTTATCTTAGCACTTATATGTAGAATAATTAAAAGCATCAAATTAATAAAAAAAAAAAATCACATAAATTTATTTAAAAGTATTGATTATGTTGCTATCTCATAAAAAAACATGATACAAAAAATTATATATAGCTTCTATCATTATATCTGTCCCCTGGAATATTTAATGCAACTTTTCTCGTAGAAATTTTCTCAAGAAAAATTAAAAAATATTTAAACTAGTAATTTTTAGAAATTAATTCAAAAAAGTCAAAAATAAGCTTTTTAAATCAAAGTCGTATATTTAAAAAAAATATATTTTTTTAATTTTCTTCAAAACACTTATCAAATTTGAATAAATTTCTTTTATAAATATTAAATAAATCAGATTTGAATAAATCCTTAAGATAAAATATTAATAAATTTTGAAACGCATATGTTTTTTACAATAAAATATTCATCATTATATTTAACGATATTATAAAAAAATTTAAATATACAAACTTATATTAATATATTTATATTTCAAGATCGATAAATAATCGGCGTACAATTTGCATAAACTGAAAATTGTAAAATTTATGCAAAAATATTATTAGACACCACGACAAAAAAAAGTTCGCCATATTTAATTGTGTTATTCACTTCGATCCATTTCTACTTATTATTGTTTATTCATGTTACTTGAAAAATGATGTTCTTTCACACATTTATTCGTTTTTGATAATTAAATAACATTATATGCCTCAGTGAACGAACTAGTAAAAACGGCCGTTACGGAATGTAAGGAGATCCAGGTTCAAATTCTTGGTGAGATGATGCAATTAATTCTTTATTCTAGTGTAAAGACCTTACACTCAATAATCAATAATACGATCAATAATAGTATTAGTATTATTATAAATAATACTAACAATATTATTGATTGTGTGTAGTTAATATTGAGTGTTGTAGAATGCCATCTATCGAAATATTGTAGAATGCTGTCTATGATTCGGATTTCTTGATTTTCGAACATCAGTATCGCTTTGTGATAGAAAATATTCCCTAAAATATTTGTTGGTACTGATATTATTGATCGTGTAAGATGCTCATTAGCCTCAATATTATTAAGTTGCTTGGCAATTTAGGGTAAAGGCAGCGAATATAGAATATCAATTTTTAAATTAATATTACTCCGATACAAATGCATATTAAGGTTTCTAATAAACGTAGAACTTTTAAGCAACATGTTAGCTATAACATCCAATAAATGAAAGTCTCCGAAATTTAAGTCCAACTTCAGTATTTACAAAAAAGTAAAAAGTGAGAAAATGAGGGGGGGTAAAAAAAAAGGGGTATAATATGGAATACTAGTAAAATTTGAGGAACAATAATAAATAACATAAAAAATAAGTGCAAATTTATTTTTTTATGTAAATTGAAATCGAAATTCTTAAAAATCATACGTTTACTGTACAATGTAACACATAATAAATAAAATTACATTATGAACATAGACAATAAAATCAAATCCTAAATCGTTAAATTATTAAAATAAACATTAACATCAAAAATATTTTTTATTATTTATTATTTATAAGAAGAACAAAAACGTTATATTCTCTACTCTTTATTCCATAATAATTTAATTATTCCATATTACCAACACATTTTAATATAACACACAAACTCTTCCCATTTCAATAAAGAGTTACAAATCGCAATTAAACGGCATAATATTATTCATGCAACATTATTAAAAGCGTCTATGTTCTGTAAACATTAAATAACTTACATTCAGCTTGTAAGAAYAMTTTTTAARATAGTGYTATCACATTTYCARAYRYAACAAAAATAAATAAATGCTTATATCAGAGAAATTCGTTGTCGCATCGAGTTTATTATTTGATATGGCACGTTTGACAACAATTGCAACAATTTCCAGTGATTGCCAATAGAATGCAACGCTTTGTTTAAAAAAATAAGCCCCTATTCCATATTAGTAACCTATTCCATATTCGCTGCCTTTACCCTAATTTGTGATATTACATACTCTATAACTTCAACATGTTTCAAAAGACTGACAAATAATCAGTACGCAATTTGCATAAATTAGAAATTGTAAAATTCACACAAAAATATTATTAGCTATTAAGATCAAAAAAGGCTTTTCTTACTTATTTAAGAATTTATATGTCACATTTTAAAGTATTACAAAATATTACAAAAATTTACAAAAATTTTAAAAATTATTCTATTATTATGTTTAAATATCTCTGTAAAATTTGAACATAATTCTCTAATTAGTTTAAACATTATTTAATTTTTTTATTTACTATTGATTCTTATGTATTTCATTTTGTAATATTTATTTGCAAATTTAATAAGAAAATAATATTACGAATCAAATTTTGTACGTATATTAATAAGATTTTAATAATAAAATATTCAAAATATTCAAAAGTTTATTTGGATCCATTCATTCGTTTAAAAATTATTTACCTAAAATATAGGATCCTGCAAAATAGGATCATTTTCGTTGCATAAGTCAGTTATAAACCAAGTTTTTTGTTATTTTTTCTTTGCTAGTTTCAAAGTCAAAAATTGGAATATTGGAATATTCACGATCACGACAAATTTTTGYGCGCGCGCGCTTTTCGAAGAAAAGGGTCCAATGTTTATGGCAGATAATATACACCATACTGAGTAAAAAACCCTTAGTAAACATGGATCGAAAACTGAACTTTGAGATCTTTTTTGAGATCTAAATAATTCTGTGTGTTTTAATAAATCATGATTGATTTATTGATTTTTTACGTGTCGCATACGATATTTATGTTAATGTTTAGAAACTATATTCTGAATATCCTCATTCAATTTCCATACATATCTATTTCATAAGACAACAGAAAATTTCATCAATCAGTCAGTTGTCATCGACCGGTGATCGCAGATCTATTTGTAATTACATAGTTACAAACGTGATGAAAATGTCAGCGTATTACTCTAATCAAGAAATGACAGATATGCATTTTATGTATAGTCGTATTAATAGAAATGTGTGCTTCAGCTGTGCACAGAAAAGTCTAATCAAAGTTTCTTTTCCTAAACTATTTAAAAAATAGATCAGACATGGTGGATTAATTGCATGATCCTCCCAGACTCGGATTTAAATTCCTTGGATTTTTTTTTATGAGAATATTTGAAAAGCATAATGTATTCTTCGTCGATAAATGACTTAGAAAAATTACGTGACCAAATCTAGCGTTACCATATTTGTCAAATAATTTGAAAGATCTGGACTTTTCGAGAGTTCGCGACTCTGTAAAAGAAGATACCAAACGTGTAATAGAAATGAAAGGAGGACATGTGACAACATTTTCTAATAATAAATATCGAGATAAAAATTTAAACAAATTATGTTCTTTTCCTGTCGCATGCAACCAAGTCAGTCATGATACTAACAAAATTGTTTATATATCAAAAACAGTTTTTTTCGATTTATGTTTAGCAAGACTTTTTTACTCAGTATGATGTATACTTCATCACATAAATATTAAATTCTTTTTTCGAATCTCCTGTATATGTACGTGCGCACATGCATATAAATGTATGTATGTATGTATGTGTGTATGTATGTATGTATGTATGTATGTATGTGTGTTTTTTACATTAAATCTCAATCCAAATATTGAAAAATCGTGTACAAATTAATTCACAGATAATGTAAAGAATTATATTTAATACTCCCTGAAATTATTACTATTTTTTTATCATAATTATTTTAGACTTGAATTATGTTTTAGAAAAAATGTGTAAAAAAAATTGTAATTAAAAATATTATAATTAATAATTTACTAAAAACCGTTTATAATAATATCAAAATGATCGCCAAAAAGTATACTATCGTATTGCTAAAATAAAATAAAACAAATTGTGAAAGCAACATTATTAATATTAAAAAAAAAATTAATTTACATGATTTTTTTAATATAACGTAATTCTTTTAGTTATTCTACACATAAGTATTAAGATAATAAAAAATCAATAATTTAAGAGATATTTTTCCTCCTGCAAGATTTAAATAATATTTTAATTATTTAATTTTGTAGTATATTTAAATGATTCGATTAAGAAACGCAATAAGAAACGTGAAAGTATAATTTTTTTTACATAAATCGATTTTCCTTAAAATTTATAATACATATCTTGCATATAGAAATATAAAGTATGTCATAAATCAACAAGATATAAAATACTTTATAATTTAGTCTGACATATTTAGATACAGAAGAATGAAATATCTAATAAAATATTCATTCTCGATCTTTATAAAAGATAAATCATTAATAAATTTAATTAATCAATATACATAAAAAAACACAATTGTTTCTAAATATATTTATATTTACCGTTTAAATAATAAATATACATGTAAACAAGATATCGAAATAGATATGATAAAATTAATATTAAAAAAACATATAATTGCAAATTATAATTGTTTTTCATCATTTTAATTATGTACTTTATGTCAACTAATTTATCTTATTATTTTATATGTTAAAGAATTGAAATAAAATCAGAAAACAAACGATATTTTTTTATAGAGATATATCATATTTTATATTAAAAGCTCTTCTCGATCTAGAATTTTCAAAAAATCGATTTTTTTTTTTCATAAATCGATACATTGAAGTGTGTAGAATAAGGCCTCAAAAAGTTTTTGTCAGATTCTAACTGTAGAATAAGTTATTTAAGGTCAAAGTGAATAATACACAAAGCGCGCTTAAGCATAAATCGGAGGCGTAAGGTATTAGCACGTGAAAAAAGAAAACTGAAAAATCTCAATATTACAAAAAACAGAAAGGATGTTTGTATGGTCCAAAGGATTAGGATAGCTGATTTAAGATAGAAATTGAATTTTTTTATGTTGCTTTGAACATGTTATCAAACTTTAAATGCATTTTTCTCGAAACCACTTTTTGAAATCGCCGTTGTACAAAACTCCTACACTAATAATCCGATTGATTTGAAATTTGATATGCATGTTCAAATTAAGTGTCTCTACTGCATGAACTAAGAATTTTATAATTTAACTATATTTAGTTAAATAATTTTTTTTTAATTTACAACGAGAAAGCACAGAAATGTTTACAACACCGTCATTTAATGAAAATTTTTATTTTTTTATTTTTTTAATTCATGCAGTTAAAAACCCAATACTAATTATAAAAAATTTTGATTTTCTGTTCTATTGGATTTTTCTATTGGATAACAAATTTTTTATAACGGCGGAGACCTTAGAAATTTTGACATCACTACACTACACCCTGGATATCGCCTATTATACAGGGTGGACCATCTGAAGTGATCCAGTCAAATATCT
>JANQDE010000169.1:78357-160791 GCA_037157785.1 Cephalotes varians
CCATTTAAAAAAACCATCGTGACCCCTGAATGACCTTCAAAATGACCTTCCAAGGATTTTTCAAGGTCAGTACCATACTTCCCCCTTGTAACCCTAAACTTTTCATACGAAACATTTTTCCCTATCCCTACTAGTTTTCGAGATATTTGACTGGATCACTTCAGATGGTCCACCCTGTATATAATATTTTACCAATAAATACATAAAATTTATGTTAAAATGTCAAAAAAATCTCAAATTATTACACACTTTGATTTCATCGTATATCTATAAATCACTTTTAAGAAACACTCAATTTTATGTCTTCTAGACAGAGGAGGGCCCTTAAAATTTGTAACATTAGCATTTTGCAAATGCTTGTTGAAAAAAATGTATTTCATTATAATAAGTTTAGAGCTAGAGCTAATATAAAATCACAATAAATTTCAATAGGGGAGCTAATGAACCTAGACAGATATCAGTTCAAAGTTTATAATTAAATTCATAAACAATAATAAAAATTGATTGCAAACATTTCGACCTTGTATGTGGTCATCCTCAGTGCGTAGTTAGAGTCGTTACAATTTAAAAATGAAACATATAAACAAAAATAAAAAACTCGCTGGTTATAACAGTTAAAAAACGTATCTCTGTACGCCGCATCGTACAAGACAGAATGGAAAATGTCTTGTTGTTTCAGGCTGCTCCTTTTGCGTAGCAAGAAATTGGAAATGGATGTGAGCCATTGTGTAAATTTGATGGTGAACATAGTCGTATCCCGAGCGTAATAAGGCAGACCAATATTTTTTTGCACGTTGGGCGAACTCCACCAAAGCAATCTTTACATGTGTTCTGTATCACACAAATCTACGATTCGCGTTCAAAATGTTAATAGATAATTAAAACTAACCACGAAAAATGCTCTTTTTTCGTTGCACCCTTACAGGGTTCTTCTTTAATATGTAGTTCTTGACAGCGAGATTTAACGTGTGAAAGCAACAGAATAGATTGAGTTCTGCGGATGAACTGTAATCAACTATTGGGCGCTTGACGATTAGAGGAAGAGGAAAGGAAAGAAGGGAAAGACAAAGAGCGAATGGACCAAAAAGATTGGGGATGTAGCGAGGATTTGTAATTATTTGAAATTGAGAGAACGTATCGTTGACGTATTCTGAAAGCAGGTTCGTATCGCTTTGCTTGTTTAAATCAGCCGATTGTTTCTTGATGTGAATCATTTCCGAGACAATTCTTTTGAACCAAGAAGGCTCATGATCCAGAATGCAGACACTGTTCCAGTCAAATTCATGGTTATTTTCTATGCGATGTATCGAAATGAACCCCGTTTTTTTTATTTATATCGTTCATTGTGTTCCTTGATTCTAATTATTAGACATCTTTTTGTCTGACCGACATAAGACACCTCACAGTCTTTACAATTGATTTTATATACCACATCACAGGAGGACAGCCCTCCAAATCTATCCTTCACTGTTTTTATGAATGTGCTAAGTGTGTTAGGTACGGTAAAGGCGATCGGGGGATAAACTAAATTTTTTCGAAATAGATTTGAAGAAATCAAAAGTATGTTTAACGTAGGATACGGTAAAATATTTTTTTGTTATCAGTTGAAGTATGAGGAGGTGAGGTGTTTTGTTGATCTCTTGAGTGAGTGAACTTTTAAATCTATTATGCATATTAGAAAAAATGAATACTAAAGAATATCCGTTGTCCAAAAGCAAAGTTATGGTTTCTTTGAAATTCTTTTCGTGAAATTGTGGATGAGATAGAGTCATAATCTTGTCGGTCAAGCCAAAAATAACACCCTTTTTGTGATTTATTGAGTAGTGAGAATGATAGTTCAGATATCTTCTTGAACAGAATGGTTTGCGGTAAAGATCGAACATTAATTTATCGCCAGCATTAATGAACGTGACGTCCAAGAACGAGACTTTTTTGTCTATTTCTATTTCCATAATAAACTGTAGTCTACCATGTTGGGAATTGAACGTCTGTAACACCAAGTTCAAGGAGTTCATAGGAGCCATCAGAATGATATCATTTACATACCGGTAGTAAAAGGGAAGATTGAAAGGAAGACTTTCTAGTGCTACAATTACCAAATCTTGCATCACCAGATCTATGATAGAAGATAAGAGGAAACCCATCGGTGTGCCATAAATTTGTCTATAACAAACATTGTTAAATGTAAAAAATGTTGAGTCTAACATGAATTTAATAGCGTCTTTGAACTCTTCCGCGGGGATCGAGGTGTTGTGAGAAATCAGATTCCATCTTCTCGAGATATTTTCCAAGGCTAGGTCGGTAGGAACATTGATGACAGCGATGTTACATTCAACGAAGCTATGGAATGATCCGATTCAATGATGAAATCATTCAACTCTCCAACCAGCTGGCGGGAATTCGTGACATAACCTACGGGTTTGTCCAAGTAAAATATTTTTCATGTAAAATATTTTTAAAAAAGACTGCAAATGAAAATAAAGGACTGTTAATAGACGAGATTATGATTCTTGGAGGGCAGTTCAGTTTGTGGATTTTAGGTAATCCGTAAGCCCTAGGTAAAATCCCATCACCATAATAGATCATCCTATAAGTGTACGCATCTATGTATTCTTTTTGTTTCTATCTTGCGAGAATTGACGTTAGAAAATTGATAATCTTTTTTAACGGATCGTGATTCATAATCTCATAAGTAGTTTCGTCAGAAAGAATGTTATTCATCTGTGTTAAATATTCATTTTTATTGAGAGATACGGTATTGTTGCCCTTATCCGCTCTTGTAATTAAAATCTCCGGATGTCGTCTAACAAAGGTTCTGGTGGAATTAAACCAAGTTAACAGAATTCTGTCATGATTTATAAAGCGATTATTTAATAGCAGTTTATTAATGGTTGGCAAGGATAGATTTCTGATGTAAGTTAAGTTCATCATTGAGTTTGAGATTCCAAATATTTTTTTCAACTTGTTTTATAAATCTGAAAATAGTATTGTTCTTATTATGTTCAGATAATGGAAGGTCAAAGCGATCTCCTAATTGGAGAAGTCTTTGTACATTTAGGATTTTCAATGTCACTTAAATTTACGAACCAGTTTCTCTGTAAAGTACTCAACGAGCTTTCACTCGAGAACTTATCTGGAGAAACATTTACAGTGTTTTTTTTTATGTGTCCATCTCATCCGATCAAAATTTATACCTTATGGATTTAATGTTTTGACATTTTTTTGTAAAACATCTTTTCATCAGAAATCTAATCTTGTTGTCAATTCTAAAATTTTGCTTATAACATTTGCATATAAACACGTTCCTGTTCGTCCTGAAAATTCAGAAAATAATCCGCAATATGATTAGGAAAAAAACGTAAGATATTGTTGTAAGCCGTGAACAATTTTGAACGTATGAATCCCAAGTGCCCGTAGGCGTCAGACAGTTCTAACTTCAATAATAACTTCACACTTAGAGAATTATTATTAATTCTTTCCATTCTTCTGAAAGAACTAAGTTGAAAGAAATTTAGATGTTTATAACATTGGTACCTAATGAGATGCGGGGACAAGATTGTGTTTGATACATGCTTTTAAGAATTTGATTCTAGTAATGTAATTGGTAATAGACTTGTTCAATTTAATGAACCTTTTGAGAATGCGGACATCCGGTGTGCCAAAATAATACTTAATATAACTAAAAAAACCCGAGAAACGCATAGTAACGCCCGCGTATAAAATTATAATAAGTTTAGGGCTCAATAATATAAAATCACAAGGATGACCACATGCAAGGTCGAAACGTTTGCGATCAATTTTTATTATTGTTTATGAATTTAATTAGAAACTTTGAATTGATATTGATATCTAGGCTCATTAGCCCTTTTTGAAATATATTTTTTCAGCAAGCAACAGAATAATACGATACCTTCTGCGCTTTCTTCTCTTTCCTCTTTACCGCACACTGGTACTCGGGTACAACACATTCCGGCCTCATACCAACCGTCAGACACTTCTTTAATCTGCACTCCTGGCACTTGCGACGCATATACATGTCGATCTCGCAACCATTACCGTACTTGCACTGATATACAGCGTTCCTGGTGATGCTTCGTCTGAAGAAACCCTTGCAGCCCTCGCATGTGAGGGCGTTGTAATGATAACCAGACGCACGATCGCCACATACAAGGCACAATTCTTCTTGTTGTCGAGGTGTAGGTCCTTTTCTTTTCTTCGCGTCGCATCCTTCACCACTTCCAATCCCGCTGCCTCCGCCACCGCTGCCACCACCACTGTTACCGCCACCTCCCCCGGAATTATTTCCGTAGCCATTTATTGAACCTGGTTGAGATAGTTCATCTCTTCCTGAAATTAAAATATTGTTTATTATAGTGACAAGAATTTAGTCGTATTTAATTGAGTCGACTATAAGATTACAATCGTATCATAGAATTATTAGCAAAGTATGTTTTTTTGGTAAAACTTCCATTTAGAGAGAGGACCCACCTCCTATGGTCTTGACTTTAGTATATGTATAGAAATTATTCTTCTGAGTAACAATCAAAAGACTTTAATAATCAAAGACATTGCTCATCGTTTATTAAAAAGTTATTAACAAAAGAAGTTTCATAAATAAAACAGTTTTTCAATACCATGTGCAAAAAGTAAATAAATGATGCGCGCTTTATACAAATATCCATCATACACCGGAATTTATTCTTCTTTTCATTTTTTCAGTCGAATACATTGATTAAAATGTATTGATTAAAATTTTCGTTTTGACTATTTTTTATATCATAATTCTTCGTTCTAGAGTATTTATTCAAGTATTTACAAAAAGTATACATATAAGTGGAAGAAGAGCGGAAGTCTCTTTATATTCCCAATTCGAAAAAAAAATTCGAATCCAAATCTATATTAATATTAATTTTATCGATTACAAACTGAAGTTTGCTATCCTAGTTAACAAATGTAACAAAGATATATAACTCACATTTAAATTAAATTCTTCATTAAAATCGAGCAATACGATATCGCCAACAGATGGAGGTAGCGGAGTTCTACCTTCTAGTAATAAGTAAAAAAAGATAAAAGAATAACATACACACAGAATAAGATAAAAGGCGTAACATAAAATCTTTCATCCATGTACTAATAAATGATGTCTTGAAGATAAGTCCCCAAAGTTGGATTCAAAGACAAAATTAAATTAAAGATGTATTTTAACAGTAATTTTCAGTTCCGTTTAAAAATTAATTCAGATACCTATTCAGATACTCTGGAAGTTATGTATTTCACAATGTATTGATATAACAACATCTAAAAAATATTTATCAGAAAACCAAAGCTTATGTCTTCCACATGAAATTATATGTTAATTGTTACAACACATTCTACTGTAGCCTCATTAAAGTTTCTATCGTAATTGAACCGTTTTTGAAACCATTACTTATAACGTTTATAACTAATTAAAATTGGCTACCTTGCTAAAGATACTCCTATGTTACAACTGAAATTTAGCTGTCACACACAGATTCTTGTTGCTGCAATTAATTTTTTTTCCGTGCACCTTTATGTATGTTCTTCGTTAACATATTTAAATAAATATATGAACAAGGATTATAATATAACAAATAATCAAAATGTTTGCAAAATATTTGTATATATGTATATTTAAATAAATGCTTGGGCTTCACCTCTGCTTCTGCATTTACATCTCGCGAAAAAGTCTTAATGTAATTTAAACTTATTTTTAATTTGAAAACTTATTTTTACTTTGAAACTAAGGTTTGGAATAGGTTAGAATTTTCTTGGGACAGGAAAGCAAGGGTAGAAACTCCGTCATTCTCCCATTTAAATATCTATGTATGTAAATAACATAGAATTCATGCTTGAACGAATAAAATGCATGAACGCAACATATATTTACATTTGGTTTATTTTATTTATTAATAATTTTTTAATGAACAATGAATAATGAGCTTAAATATTTTCATTATTACTTAGAATAATGACTTTGACATCATATGTAAAAATCATAGATCTCCTAAACGGGAGTTTTATTATTCTTTTTTATTAATAATATTAATAATAAATGTATTTTTAATTGCAGTTTATAATGATCGAATATTGATATAATTTTTGTGAGTTTAATTTTTGATGTTGCATAAATATCTTTATTAGATTTTGTGCTAGTTATTGTTAATAAACATAAGTCTTATTATTGCATATGCTTTGGTACAATTATCCGGGCTAAATCTGAAGTTACATTAGTTTTAATTTTTGATGATAGATATAATGTATATCAGTAATAAATAAATAATTTATTGTGTTCAAAGTAAAAATATTCATAGCCCCTATTATTAAAAATATAACATAAATATTGAAGCTTTCTGTGAATCAATGTAAATTTCGATGCAATTATACAAAATTATTCATGATAATGAAGAAATCACACAATTCATTGATAATGTTTTATTTTATGTATCGACCGACAATTAAACTCATTAAAATTATATTAATTTCAATTGTGGTATAAAATTGCACAATTAAATTTTAAGTTTTTTTTAGTATTTATTACGAATTGTTTATTCATTAATTTTGTTTTGTTCTATCAAACTTATTTACTTAATTAACTTAATTTTGTGAAAAATGCATATAAGCAATTAGTGTATTTATTATTTTATTTAATTTTTTTTTAAAATTAATCTTTCTAAAGATTATTTTGTGATCAATAAAATAAAATAAACTTTTATTTGATTTATTAGATTTGTAATAAATAAAATTAAACTTTTATTTGTAGAATTGTGCTTCTAAAAAAAAATTTTATGCAGTTTTAATATTAATATATAAATATAAATTTGCTTGTTAATTAAATGAGGATGTTAAAAAAAAACCGATTTTTGTACAAATAAATATAAATAAGAGAAATAATAATTCTGTAGATTTTGATCTCCTAGATACAATAAAATTATTTAAAAATTTGCAGAGTTTAAGGAACACTTCGAAAATTAAACAACAAAATGATGTATATTTATAGACATTCAAACTTTTTAATAGTTTTATCGTGTTCAAGAAATCAAAATGTACAAAAAATACTATTCCTTTTACTTACACCTTCTTGAGCAAAAAAATCGGCATTTTATCATCCTTTTTTGTTTCTTCGTATAATGTTATATTTCAGAGAGAAAACACATGTTTATCTTCTATAATTTCTCTTTTTTTGCACAATAATGCAATGTTTTCATTATAATGTCATAGAACCCTTTTTATAAAATATTATATTATTTTTCTAATTATATTAAAAATGTATTTGTGTTAAGTGTAGATTTAAGTGACAACTTTTGTGACGCATCGAGTGTGTGCGTGCGTGCGTGCGTGCGTGCGTGCGTGCGTGCGTGTGTGTGTGTGTGTATTAGAAAAAACAAAATAATTATTATTGTTACTATTATATGTAACCCGTAATGCAAAAACTGTCACACAACTCATAGAAGTAACATTTAGTAGTTTTTCAGTTTATTTCCTAAAAATTTTGTAAGACAAATTCGCAATAAAACAATTTCTAAACAATTTTGTTCTTTAAAAATTTTGAAATTTTAGACAAAATTGTGATTAATTGGAGATATAGATAACATTTGTACATCATATATTGGGAATATTTGTACGTTATTTGTACAACATCGCATACTGAAAAAAATCTAAATACACAGTTATCAAGTACATTGAACATCATGAAAATTTTATCTAAAATGTTTTTGTATATATCACTTTTGATAATTGCTTATAATAAATATGCTACGTAATTTCAAAATTATTTTTGGTAAAATTCTTGTTTAGGGAATCTATCTTCAATAACCTTGAATTTTGATGTTATCGTGACTTTGAATGATATTCAAAAAGTTTTAATCATCACTTGTTGTTTAAAAAAATATTAATAAAAAAAGATGTCCCAGAAAGGCAAGTAGGGAAGCTCCAGGTTCCAATCCTGAACCTCTATAAAGCAGTTAGTTCTTCATCTTTCAAAAAGTGAACTTTTCTGAATGCATCTCAAAGAATTCTAAAATTCCTGCTTAAAATTAAAAATAGTTCCGGCGAATTAAGTAAAAAAATCAAACGACAAACATTTAAGATGCCAACTTCACAAAAAATAAAACGAAAAATCGCGATATCTTTTTAAATGTTAATATTATCGCTTTAAATATTAATAATTTTCGTTAGAATTCTTAAGATGCTACCCAGAACTGTTGACAGAACTGCTTGAACTTTCAAAAATTTTTCATATCTCGTGTGTCAGAAATTTCTCGATCCGGCTTACGAAAACTCGCGATATCTTTTTCAACGTTGGTTCACTTCGAGTGTTAATAACTTTCGTCAGAACTCTTGAAGTGCTACCCAGAACTGCCGACAGAATTGTGTGTTGTACATCTTTTCTCTAAATGAATCAAAGTAGAATATCGCTTGTCTGTAAACATATTGCAATCTACAATTGAGTGAAAATTACAATTTTGAAGTACACTTTGGTGGCACATTTTGCACATATTTATATTATAATTAATATCGAATATAATTATTTTGTAATGCGAAAAGATTGTTTTGTAAAAGTATATTAGTATTAATATTGAGCACTGAAACTTTTTCTAATTTCTTATAATTTCAAGAACAAGGATTTTAAAGGCAAGACGAGAGGTAACAAAAGAGATACAAAGAGATCTACAGAGAGATAAGTCTAAATAGTAGAAGCCCAAGTTATTTGAGGAATGAAAAGTTAGAAGAACAGGCATAGAGCATAAAGTAAGGACACTGATAAAACTGAGATGTAATAATTTGGAAATGGCAAATAAATATTGATTGGAAGAAGGACAGTAGCTCTGTTTATTTTGTGAAAAGGGAAGAGATAGTATAGAACATTATGTGAGAGAATGAAGAAGTGATTTATAGAAATGGGACTTGAGGAAGAAGAAATTTTGAAAAATTTATGATAGGAGAATCTAGATAGGGCTAAAGGAAAGATTTTAAAAAACTCTGTAAGGAGAAAAAAGAAGAAGGAAAGAGATAGGAAAAAAATAAAGGTATAGAACAGGTAGTGAGATGACGGAGCTAGTGAATGAGAGATGAGGATTAGGACAAGTTTAATAAGCGACGAATTAGGGATATATGCGAAAAATGATTACTAGGATTATTAGGAAGTGATAAGAATGTGTTAGGTAAACCGATAATTTACATGTATTTATATGATAGGATAGTTCTTTGTAAGTATAAAGACTTGTGAAAAATTAGATTTTTAAGTGTAAAATGTATGAAGGCATTCAATATAGATGTTAGTCAGGTGATAGCGAAAAGTATGGATGAATATGTGAGATTAAGTTTAATTATTGTAAATCAAATCCCTTCTTGGCTTTTTTGTATGCTGAAGAATAAATTCTATTTTATTATAATTTCAAAAACATTTTTGCTTATATTTATGTTAGGAAAATTTTTGTAAATAAGTATTTCGTTAGATATATTACAACTTGTGTATAAATGCATTATATTTGCTCATCAAGATTCTATTTCAAGACTTAGTACCAAAAATTTTTGTATGTTCTTCATAAATATTGATTATTTTTATTGTTTTAATCAATTTTATTATTTATAATCAAAAGTTTTGCGAAGTTGTAAAAATTATTTTGCTTAGTAATAATTTTGAGATAAGTTTAGTCGCTATTACGTTAGTTTGAATTAATAAATGCGCATGACTCGCGAGCAGATAAAATTTCCATTTCAATGAGATGCTTTCAGCAAACTACAGTTTTTTAATATAAGTGCAACAATTATTGTATTATTTTTTATTATATTTGTATTATTATTGTATTATTTTATTGTATTATTTTTATGATATCCCAATTTAGACAATCATAAAAATAAATAAATTCTTATTTTTTATTTAATAATTGTATTTGATTTTGTTTTAAATCCACTGCATTAACAATTTTCTTTCTCGATTTTCTTGCAATAATTAATTTTTACTAATTTGCTGTAATAATTTACTTGTTTTTTTTATTTTCTGTTGTATGTTTTATTAGGAAGACTAACAAAAGCTTGATCTTATAGGAAATTGATATATATAATTACGAATTAAATTCATATTGGTAATTTATATTTAAATATCCAATGTTTTTAAATCTATAAATACTGCTTTAACACCTGAATTACAACCTATTATATCACAGTGAAAATAAAAACACATAATATTTCTCTATAAAAAAATAAAATTAATTTTTCTAATTTTATTGTAATTTGCGGATTGTAGAACGCTTTTACGATACCTAATATTTCCAATGTTATAATTTTTGTTATGTCAAAAACAAATTAAAAAATAATTTTCATCCATTTATCTATTCATTTTCCAAATCATTAAAAGACTTCCTCATCGATCTTTTTTTTGTTGATGTGATCTTCAATCGATGTCGCTTTCATAACATCATTTATTAATTTTTAGTAATATTTTGAAACAAGAAGAAAGAAAAATGAAATTTTATGGCAGCCTATATTTTCGCTTAAAGCGACGACCATTACAAGTGTTAGCAGAAATTTTATATTTTAGATATTGCTCATTTTATAAATATGATTAACGTTTCTCAGATAAAATTGTCGAAGAAAGCACTTTGCCGAGATTTGCCATTTTATAAGATAGTTCCATCTTGCAACTATAATCAATGATTAACGTAATTTCATATAGTAATTTGACAATTTGTTCTTTCTCTTTAAAATAATACCGTAATATAATAATTGCAAACAAGTATGTGTATCTATGCTATTTACAAATGCTTTTAAAATTGTCATGAAGACAGCTTTACTAAAATCTGTCATTTGCAATAAAGGTGCATCGTTCGCTAAAATTAATTGAAAAATAAACAGTCGTTGAGAAAGCCTGTTCCGTCAATACCATTGAAAGACCGGATTATTAATTACCTATGTTCTAGCACGCATGAATATAAATATGAAAATCTTTCAAGCTTTAATTTCTGAAAAACTATAATGATATCAACCATTAAAATGCTACTCGAGTTTTAATTTGTAGTAATCTTAGAAAACAATTTCTACTCTATTTTAAAGAGACAAAGAATAGATATATTATATACTTACGCAATAGTCTTATATATAATGCCCGTAGACTCTCAAAGGGACTCATATCTCGCCGAATTTAAATTTACGGATTGGACAATGCTTTAATTCAAGATGGCAATCCAATTCCTATTGGTTAGTATTTCATAGCATTGTTGGCGAAATGAGATCACCATTGCTCATTAAATCTTTGTCTCATTTCATCTCTATACATTAATGTTTTGTTCATTATCTAAATAAATTTGTGCTATTTTCTGGCGCAGATATCCTTTTAATTGGCTTTTCTTTTTATGCAAATATCCTGACTAGAAATTTTTTAATTTGCGTTCAAATATGTCTGCATTTTGTTTAATTTTTGTTATAAATGTCCAGAGAGTTTTGCTTTATATTCCGTGTAATAAACCTATAAAACGAACATAGTACTTGGAGTCATTACTCTAAACATTTTAGCATATTTAAAAACAAACATGAAATTAACTTTCGAGGTATGAAAAATTTTTGAAGTTTCCAATTCTGTCAATAGTTCTGAGTTGCATTTCAAGAATTCTAACGAAAGTTATTAATATTTAAAGCAATAAAATCAACATTTAAAAAAATATCGCGATTTTTCGTTTTATTTTTTGTGAAGTTGGCATTCTAAATGTTTGTCGTTTGATTTTTTTACTTAATTTGCCGGAACTATTTTTAATTTTAGGAAAGGGAATTTTGGAACTCTTTAGAGTGTATTCAGAACTCTAATAAAAAGTTCTTTTTTTTTAAGGGGGAACACCAGGGTGACGGCCGAAAAAAAGGCATTTTCGTGAATATTTTTTGTGAAAACTAATAGCTTGTATGTATTAATTGTCTTTATATATTCGAAGTATACATTTAAAATTATTAAAAAAAAATTCATTGAATAACATTAATTATTTGTAGTCTCAGTGCTCATTGATGCGCACCTTGTCTAAAAAAACATGGGCGCGCGGGCGCTGCACCTGAACGGGAACGCTGAAATAATTTTTTTTTTAAATTTTAAAGTATATGAGTGTAGTTTCAGTTGCACGTACAGATTTTTTGATAAAATAATTTTAGACAAAAATGGCGCTGTTTTAAAAAAAGAGGTTGCGATTTTGGGACAAAAAATCTTTACTTTCGTTATTTTTTTTCAAAAACTAATAATCCGATTAAAAAATTCGTACGTGCAACTGAAGACAATTTTGTTGTAGACATTCTGTCCAAAATTCAAGTCATTCGGATAAAAATTGGCCGAGATATGTGAGCGCCCAGTTACGAAAATATGGTTTCGAGAAAAACGTGTTTAAAGTTTTACCGATTAGTTTATGTAAAACGATAAAATTTCATAATGAACCAAAGTGCGTTCAATCCGGGTGCATATGAAGTGTCTTCTGTAACAATAGCAACTTCTTCGGTCTCGTTTCTGCTTTGTTTTCTTCGCAATCTTTCCTCACGCGTCGCCGCTTATGCTCGGAGGTCTGCAAATGAAAGCCGTTGCTTGTCCTTGTTATCGCGAAATTGTAATGCTAACAGTCCAATTCTAACTTCCAGTAGCTCCATTATTTTTAATACATCGGTGTATCCATTATTAAAAATACAAACAGTGATGTATGCAGCGATTTCTACAACTGTAACTCCACTTGATGTTTTTGGATCGATGCTCCAAATCATGTTATTAAAACTCTCATTATTATTTTGAGTAAAACTTTGGGTGGTTTTACCACCCAAGCATTTTTCAAGTAACCCTTTGTCAAATCTTCATTTAAATGAGAGTGATTGCATCGATGATAGTCTGGAAACTTTGTGTGTATAATCCTGACCATGATCTACTCTATCACATATTTATTATAGTTCCGTTACGAATTTTAACATATTTTAGGGACGTATTTTTGAGACTCCAAGCATTACAAAAATGCAAAAAAAAAAAAAAAATCGATTTTTTGAACTCGTCGTGGTGTTCCCCTTTAAAGAGATGTTGGAGATGTTAACTTCACAGAGATCAATCCTGACTGAAATAATATTGTTCACATAAATTCTTTAGAAAGTTTAAAGTTATTTAGTATCAATTATTAAATATTATTAAACATTAGTATCAATTATTAAAATTGCTTAAAAAATTGAATTTGTGATATTACGTACTCGGGCTTTAGCTTAAAATGTTTGAAGACTGATAAACAATTGGCGCGAAATTTCCATAAATTGGAAATTTGTAAAAAATTCACATAATATTATTAAGCACCAAGATGTGCTTTGACCAAAAATGACTTTCTTCATTTTTGAATTCATTTATGAATTTATATTAACATTAGTTTATCATGGCTTATTATAATTGTTTAATAAGAAATAATGACAAGGGAAATCGGGAGCCGAGCGCAGATGTTGATGCCTAAATTAGTTTAAATAAAACTTTTATTCATATTTAAATTTAATTAAACGTAAGACATTTTGGCTCTAATTCGAACCATCTTCAGCAATTAATAAATTAAAATAAATTAAAATAATAAATTAAAATAAATTAAAACAAAAATATAGCATGTGTAGCGGAGAGCATGAGATCGTTTAGTTTTTAATTAGTTATTAATTGCTGAACTGCTGAATGATTCGAATTACAGCCGAAACGTCCTATGTTAATTAAATTCGAAAATAGTTAAAAGTTTTATTTAAACTGATTTACGTACTAACATCTGCGTTTGATTTTCAGTTGTTCTTTTGTTATTATTATTTTGAAATTTGTGAGTCCTTCTTAAATTGTTAATAAAAAAATTTGAGAAATATATCAATTCGTGTCAATGCCAAAGGAAGTAACTTATTACATTATATTAATATTATATTATGTAAAATAAAATATATTAAATTAATATGTGTGTATAGATACAATACATATGGACGGGGAAGGAAAGGGATCTCTCTCTTTGCGCCTCCAATTCAAAGAAAATCTAATCTAACACAAACCTATTTTTTATTTAAAACTAAAATTATATTTTCTCAGGATGAGGATGTAAAGGGACGGACGGAGCGGAAGCTTAAGCATTTAAATGCACTTAAAAATTCAAATATGCAAATAATATAGCATTTATGGAAAGTTAGAAATCATATAATTATAGCTCTCGTTCGCACTGTAAGTAGACGGTAGTGTGGATTGGATTTTGCCTCGTGTTACAAGATAGAGGAGACCTGGGCGAGTTGTCACAGTTTTTGTTTAGCAATTTTTAGAAAAAAATGTATGTAAAATTTTGAAACATTATATACGTTAAAATGCACCTACATCTCTTAGATATAAAAAAAAAATATTCTTAAATATATCATCATACAAATAAGTTATTTAATTTTAAATAAAACTGAAAATGTGACAATTAACCCCATATTTGAAGTCAATTTTCACACGTTCCAAGGTTGATAATTACATTCAGGATTTTTTGCAACAATCATTTAATGCACGGTAATTCATATTAAATTCTAATGCGGCTTGTCGGATATATAAATGATGTATTTTCACTGTTCTAACAGCTTCCAAAATAATATCAGGCGGAATTTTACCTCTAATTATTTTTCTTCCTTATTTTCGTACCGTGGTTACAATTTAATTTCACATACTTCTGAACAACTATTCAAGCCAGTATCGCCAGATAGAAAATGCTTTCTCGAAGAAAAGTTCATTTAGCATAATCTACATAGCCGTTTTTTTTTTTTTTTTTAGTAAAATATTATACTCACAAATTTTGTTACAATAATGATTATTCAACCACAACCCAAACTTATTCAAGACATTTTCTACGATTGCAGTAAAATTGCGATTGATAATGCCAAAAATTAACAAAAAAGATAAAATAGGAGGTCAGAAAAATTTACTTGCCAATTTTGTTTTTAAAAGTTGTTGTAAGTAATATACGTGATGTTTTTGGCGTAAATCATTTTACACCATAAATAAATATTACGTCAGCACTCTACAGTATAAAAAAGAGAATTTTCTGAAATATATTGATTGAATTATAAACTTTTTAACAATCAACCCCGTATGACAATATGCTCTCTTACATCGTGTGGATGGGACTCTGTTCTTCCCCTGGCATCTCCAACTCGAAAAGAATATAATCTAATCTAAATCTATTTCTCATTTAAAACTAAAATTAAAAAAAAATGGGGATGTAAAAAAAAAGCGAAACTCAAGTATTTACTTAAATATGTTATTTATGTTAGGTATATTATTTATGTTAGGTAAAGTTAAAAATGTGGAGTTTATATAATCAACTTTATTTATTGATAATTTTAATAAACAACGAGCTAAAACTTTTCAATATTATTCAGAGCTTGACAACATATATCAAGGTCAAGGTCATTGGAGTTGGATACCTTAAACAGAAATTTAAGAGATCTTATTTTTCCATTAAATCTAAAATAACACGTATAAAAAAATCCGTATCTTATAGACTTTTATATTTAATATAACATGTATATAATAATATATTTCAAGTAGAATCTATTTCAGACAATTGTGATATCTTTGTAAGTCGGGCACAAAAAGCGACATATAACATATAAATTTGTTAAAAATAAAAAACTTGATAAAAAAAATTATCTTGTTTATAGAAAAATATTACATTATCTTGATCCATGGATTATAACACATTAAAAAATTTCTTTTATTGAAAAAAATGTTCAAATTCAAAATTTTTTATTTTAAATTTTAATATTTTTAACGTGTTCTTCTTGAAAGCATAATTTATTATAATTGATTTTGATTTATTATAGTTGATTTTGATTGTACGAAAAAATGTCTGAGAAAAAAATTACACTGTTAGAGGAGGTAATTATAAGGATAGGAAAAGTTTTTTTTTTTAAATCATTGTTCAAGAAATTTTAAGATTAACATCATTTTGTTAAATAATATACCTTTTTATTTACGTCACTTTATAATTAGCATCAAAAGAATTTAACAATCTATGAAAATATGATCTTCAGATAATTTTTGATAAAGGAAAAAATACAGCGACAATCAGAATATCTTTCTGCGTGCATATATAGTATCTTAAATTCCTCCTGGTTTAATAATTAATTATTCTCAAAGCGACAATTTTTGTACGCAAATAACCATCAATCAGTGGAAATGGAACGCTTCACGATTTTGCGTGTCATCCTTGCGCAGGGGCCATGCTAATCTTCTCTGTATCGTTCCAATTTTAGTATATGTACTGCCGAAGCAAGTACTCCATCAATCAGTGTTTATTAAGCATTAAATTTTGGGAATATTTTAAATACCAAAATCAACAGCAACTAGTTTATTTAATATACTTTATTTTTGTTCATAATGTTATGTATACAAGGTGTCCCATTTTCATCAACGCACGAATTTCTCCGGAACTAATAATATCGAAATCATGTTTTCACGAAGTAAGGTATCGAGGACATATTTTGATAAAAAAAAAAGTTGACCTTGGATGAAGACACGAAGGTCAAATTAAGGTCCACTTCATTTTTTTTTAAATGGCAATCTAATTTTTTAAACATCTACGTTCGTAATCCTGCTCATTACGAGTTCAACGCGTTGTGAATCAAAGTTATTGAAGGTTAAATGCGAGCTTACAACTGACAGCATATGAGCATATGTTTTAATACGGAGAGTATGTAATAGTACGCTACGCTAGAATAGTACTTAATGAAAATAAACTTCATTATAGTGTTTTAAAAAGCCCTTGCTATTAGCTATTAGATTCTAGTATCAAAAATATGGTGTTCAATTTAAAAAAATTGATATGACATGATCTTAACGACACTACCCAAAGTCAAATCAATGGTATCTTTTTATGTTTCCCTCCGAACCATACAACTTTTGTTTGAAACATTTTTCCGTATCTATCATAGTTTTCGAGAAATCTTAATGCATTATTTAAAATAGAACATCCTGTATATGTTTAATATATTATTTCATTTAAATGAATGAAATGTTGTCTCATATGTTATACACATACACAAAGTGTCATGGGTTTTAACAGTCAAACTGCACACAACTGTATTTTATGGAGGAAAGATAAAAAGAAGATGTTATATATAAATATAGATTATATATAAAAGCTTTATTAAGTCTTGTTTAGGAGCTAAAAAAATAAGGTGTTTTTAAGCATTCTTNAAAAACTTCAAACGTTTGAACTTTTTACATATAAAAGATATTTTACAAATACCTTTGAATTTTTACATCCCTTGGGCTGTGATTCAACTAATTGTCCGCGACGACATGTTTCATTTGTGGGAGCTCTCATTTCAAATTTTGTTTATGTATTTGGCGTTTTTGGCGACATTTTTTATCTTTATAAAATTTTCTTTTTTCATTTAATTCTTTTCGTAGAACTTATGAAGAACTTTTCTAATACTTTCAGTACAAATTCATTACATTCGTTCGGCAAAAATATATGTATAAATTTTTAGCATTTTATGGCCAATTACATTTCTTTACTTCTAATGTCCATTTTCACCAACGTAGATTAACTTTAACTTCGCTTCAATTTACGCTTCTTTTACTTAAAACTAGAAGAAAAAATGAAGAGCAAGTTAAACCGAGATTAAAATTAATCTATGTTGATAGAAACGGACATAAGTCATTTATTAATAACATTCTTTAACACGTTCGCTACCATGATCAAGTTGGAAAAATCCTCGCTATGACCCATGCCTTTCTTTTATGTAATATGTCGCATATATTCACTTGTACACATATAAAATACATATATGAGTAATCAACAATTGACGAACAAATAATTGATAATCAACTTGTACACATATATAGGTAATCAACAATGTCACTCATATGTGATGTCGGGCTGTCGAAACGAACCACTGTGTCACACATATGTGGCGCATGGTAGCGAATGTGTTAAAGCACGCACGCACGTACGCACATTAAAGAATGACAGAGCATTCAGAAAGTTGATTATGAAGTAATTACAAGTAATGAAATGTTAATCATGGTATATTGGTTTTTTTTTAATGAAGATAACACCATGAATGTATATATATGTATATATATATATATATATATATATATATATATATATATATATATATATATATATATATATATCTTCATGAATTATATGTATTTCTTTTATTATGAAAAATTGTACTAATAACTTTAAGGCCAAATCACACTAGCGATTGCCGACTGGATTACGATTGATAATCATAAAATAGAACATTTTCTAAATGGCTATGATTAATCTCAATCGATGACTGCTTTGCTCTGATTGATTGGAAAGTAATCGCCAATCACAATCCAATCGGCAATCGCTAGTGTGATTAAGACTTAACATATCGTAACAATACATCTTTATCTTTGATTCCATGATTTCATCTTGATTTTGATTAAAACAAACGATATGTAATGATTAACAGCACATTTCATTGCTTGTAATGACTTCGTCTTCTGAATGCTCTGCCAATTTGCATGTATGTAAATGCATTCACGTATATGTGTACGTCCGCCAGTGTTATTTTCCTCTCTTTCTCTCCATATATATATATATATATATATATATATATATATATATATATACTTCTCTGCCGATGTCTCGTTCAAAATATCAGAAATTAAATACAGAAATTATTATGTGTATATGTTAATGTAAATAAGTCTCATTTAAATTTTGTAAATTTTGTAACTAATTTTTCAGAATAAGAAATAAATTTTATTTCAATAGAAAAAAATGTTATATATATATATATATATAATTTTTTTGTAAATAAATCACGTTCGAATTTTGTAAATTTTGAATGATTTATTTTAAAAAATTTAAACCTTTTTTTCATATTGAAATTTAATAACATTTCTGCTTTATTTTGAAAAATTTGGTTTATCAATCATTTTAGAATTGTATTTTTTAATACATTTTAAATAAAATTTCTGGGAAAGAGAAAAAAACAGGATTTATAATATTGAAATTCAACTATTCGTTCTCATCGTCATCAATTTTCTTTAAACTGAAAAATATCATTAAACTAATTATATATGTATTATATATAAAGTATTATATATAAAGCTATGACATTTGCTTTTAATATCCAGTTTCAATTTTTGATACAACCTTAAAAGAGTTCTTTCTTGACACGAAAGAAATAGTTGCCATAAATGAAAGAAATTGTTGAATCGTTTATATAAGAAAATTGGTGAGAGAACACAAATGTTTCGACAAACGGAAAAAGCACTATGTATAATATATTAAATTCAACACAATAAACTAGAGATTCTAATCGTATCTGATTCTCTTTAATTGTACTGCAACGTTATACAACGTGCAGTGCTTTCTACTGTGAGCTTTCCATTGAGTTTTCATCAAAACAAAATTTATATCGATGTCTCTGGAACGTCAAGAGTAAAGTTCTCCAAGTATTGCAGCGTAAAAATCAAAATTACTTAGATATAAAAGAATATAAATCATAAGTACAAAATTTAATAATCTTTTCCATTTTGAAGAAATTTAATGGCGATATCTCAGGCACCAAAAGAGAAATCCCCTTAAATGTTGTAGCGCAAACATCGAAGTTGGAAATAGCGCATAAATTAAAAATATATTTTGCATAAAATTAAATAACGTAATTTTGCAATTTTAAAYTACTTACGAATATTACTGTTTGCACTAAAAGAATTTTCTTAAGAAATACAGCACAAAAATCAAAATTACTTTAATATCAAAGCCCATAAATAACACATAAATCCTGAATAATTGATTATCGGATAATGGATTGTTAACATAAGGGRGRAGGTACAGCTTTTCTATTCAGTCCCTCAGAAATTTTTTTTAGCTAAATGAAATAAGTATAAAAATTTTTTCCTTTTGGATTTAAAGTGCATAAATAACACATTATTATATAATTTATTAATTAAATTTTAATTAAATAGAGAGGCAGTTAGGCAGACGTTTTTTTTATTATTTTGTTGACGGTTAGCGATTTTTCATTCTTTCTCTATATAAATCGCTAATTTCTCATCTTAAAATTCGAAATAACTTTAAAACCTGATATAAAGGAACAATTTGACTAGCGACATTGTTTTTTTTGGCCAAAAATTTATAAGAAACATCTACTCTGATTAAAGTTACTTGATACGTATTTTTTTGTGAGTCTATTTTAGTTATTAAGAAGTTTAGAAATATATTCTTACATGTTGTAATAATAACACAGTAAACGCAAAGTTTTGGAACGGACAAATATCTTGAAAAATACGTATACGATAGTAAAAAAATATCTTTAATAATAATTTAGAGTTAAAAAATATATCAATTGATGGAAATTATTTAATCTTAAAATAACCTTGAAAAGCTATGTCAATGTCAATGTCAATTTAAAAATTTTAAACAAAAAATTTTAAATAGAAACTTTTATTTTTTTAATGCATATTCTAGTAACTAATCTCAAGTTTCTCAAAACGATTCAACCTATTTAATAGATAACTCATTTTTAATGCAGAACAAAACTTTTAGTACTGCATGAGCTTTTAATACTGATATTAGCGTTTTTAAGATATTACCGCGTTGTCCATTCTAATTTACACTTTGTGCTTGTGTATGCATGTGAATGTGCGTCATCAATATTCATAATTTTTTATTAAAATGTTCCATGGTCAATGAATTGGTAAAAAAATATGTAATTTTGATAGATAAATTGTAATTTAATAATTATTTATTTAAAAATATTCATAAAAATATTATATTTTTGAACGAAAAAATTTTATAAACATTTAACATATTTTAAATCATCATCTTTTAGAAGATATTCACGCTTTCTATCGTGCTATGGAAAAAATAATTTAATTAAGCAAATTTTGATAAAAGTAAATAAAACTTTTAGTTATTATAAACAAATATTCTAGTATGCAACCAGAATATTAGCAAGATACCGTTCAGAGTTTAGTTAGTGGGTATGCAATAATAACAAACAAGTATTTGATTGTTATGACTAAAAGGGAGAAAGAGCAGATTAGTACGATATATGTAGTTAAAAAAGTGTTAAAGAAAAGTAAACAAAATTCTTGGCTATTACAATTATTACAATCCAATATTCATAAACATTAAAAAATAATATTAGCCATAGTTTAATTCTTACATATCTTTTGTCAACGTCCAAACATCGACTCAAAACATTTTCACAACTTTGTTAGGACCGTCTATTTAAAGAGCTCACGTGCACATATAAATAAGTAAGAAGATGTCGAATTTACTTTATGAGTGGGAATTCGAGAACATATTGAAATAAAAAATTATATTTACTGATAAAAATATTCTGATTATATTAACGATATGTACATGTATATGATACGATGCATTTTGGTGAGACCAAACAGAATTTCTGATTATCATGATTAGACTCAATATTTTATTTCTAGCTGAAATGTTTAATAGGTTTCATTATAAAGATTTGATTAGTCCATTTTGATCTACAAAATTTCGTTATATTTACTAGTGAAAAATTTTCTCCGTGAGCAGTACGCAGCACTGCCATTAGATTGACAAAGTGAAATTCTAAACTTAAGTAAAAAATCACACAGGATAGAAAAAAGTGTGTAGTATTATAAGATTTTTCATCGATATTCTAATAATTATTCTTTGAATGCTGATCTAAATAAATTTAATTACCAAGAAATTCCGATATATTTAACAAAAATCTAAAGGAATTAATTATGCTCATCTGATAATTTCTAGAAGAATTTTGATTCTTTCACCTTCTAACAAATATATTGGGTGAATTTAATAGATTTTTTCCAATGTTTATATGCTTTAGTATAACTATTACGAGAGTTCGGTCTCTTCTTCCAGAAGTCTGATTATATCAATAAGAGATTGCTATTATATTACGTCTAAAGTTTTGTTATTTTTTACACCAGAATGCATGCAACTAGGCCCAAATGTACTTGTGGTTATCGTAACCAGAATATATATATATAGGCAACCAATTTATTCGAACTCAATCAGAATGTGAGTAATCAAATTTGTCGATTATCTTAATGAAAATTCTGGATCATTCATATTTCAAACAATCAGGTTGTTGTATCCTTATTTTAGATTAATTCAATCAATTTTTTTCAATCAATATACCGTATGTTATTTCTTAATAATTATAATTATAATAAATTTTTTCTAATATTCCAATATTATTATATTTTATTATTTGTACTATATTTATGCTATATTTTTTATTTATAATTTTAAAATATTGCTAGCATGAGAAAAATATTAGAGCGCTCGCGAATACTGCCGGGACTCGAATCTAGGTCTTTCCTCCTCTAAGCCACAATTGCCCTTCTCTCGATACTTCTGTATTTCGCCTACATATCTTACAATATAATAATGATAATTTATTAGTAATTTATTGGTAATTTTATAATAATCTATGAAAAGATACATGTAACTTTTTTCTAATCAAATAAATGTGCAAATAGATTTAACTTTGTGGCTGTCGTTAGGCATTTTATATTAAATACTTTTATCTATTTCATTTATCGAAAACGCAAGTATGTTAAAAGTCATGATCGGTGAAAGTATGAACTATTAAATTCTAGGTGTGCGACACATACACGCACATGTGCGCACACATGTACGCACACACACGCACACGCGCGCACGCACACACGCATGCACATATTGATATATATACGTGTAATATGAGGGCGAATGTAAATTGAAAGCTAACCTAAGCCAATAATCATTCTGTAATTTTTTAAAATAAATCAATTTCCTATTTATTTTTTTACAAACTATATACATACTTTTATAATATTGTTTTTGCATCAAAAAGAGAAATAAATTGATGCAAACTGTAAATCAGAGTTCGTAATCATTTGTAATTATCATACATTTATGTACAAATTCATATAAAGAGGCTGACATAAATATGTGTAAAATTTTAGAACACATTAAAAACCATTCGTGTAAAAAATAATCAATATAGAGGAATGAAAAAATATTATATAGCAAAAATGACTATTTTATAGATAATAGCGAAAAGAAAATTTCAAAGCCAACTAAATGTTTTTATAAAATTACATCATTTAGTATATAATTCTTCTTTAAGATAGATAGATATCATAAATTCTTCTTTATATCATTAATTCTTCTTTAATCATTTTATTTATAAAAACATTAAAGTCAATTAAAAAAATCAATAATTTACAAGGTATTTTATATTACATTTGATATATTTCACAAAATAAAAAATGTAAAATATCTAAAATATTAATGTTTCAATTTTGCTTTAATACTTTTGTGCAAGAAATAATGAGATAAATTGATTAATACAAAAATAATTTATGTAATGTGCAACTGCATTTTTTTTTAAATGCAATTATGTATCTTTTTATATCAATTAATCTCATTATTTTGTGAAATAAAACTATTAAAATAAGATATTATAAAATATTATAAAAATAATCTTTATAAGAATAATATTTTATATATCATTTCATAATAAAATAAAAACTATCTTTGCAATGATTTTTTATAACTTTGTTTATCACATACAAAATAAACAGGCAACATGCAAAGGAAATATTCAATTTATTTAAAAAAATAGTTCTATTTAAAAAAATTAAATTAATCCGAAAATTTCCTTATCTTGTCTAAGTTATAAAATAATTTCCATATAATGTCACTTTTTTATATTGATTACTTTTTTGAACAATTTTTGATATATCTCTAAATGCATATAATTACACCAATCTCTTTATATACAAAGCATTATGTATATTATATCTTAATAAGTTCAAGAAGCATGCGATTTGATTATTTTTGCCTAGTTTCTCTCATTCTTCCCTAATTATTATATCAATATATTATTCTAAATTCTTCAGATAATTGTTGATATTCGTAATATTATATTCATTACGTTTTAGATAATCTTATTAGATTATTTGTTATATTTTAAATGTTCGCATCTTTTTGTATACATAAATAACTAAATACTTAATTTTTCATATAAACGAATCCAAATTTTTATAATCAGACTATAGACTAATTAACAAAATATGTAAAAATTAAAGCCAAGCAAATGTATAAAACTAAAGGTAACAAAATGCTAATTATTAATAAAAATTGTAAAAATATTCTTTTACGTTTTCGATTCGTGATATATTATTCTATCTTACACATATAAATAGAAAATATTGTATATTTATACATTAATTTTGAATATAAATTCTTTCTTCAATTTACGTTGTTTTTCTATTTTTTTCTTTTTTTTCTAAAACAATTAAATATCAATTAAATATTTTTAATATCGAGATTGTAAATCGACATATCTAATAAGATTTTAGGAATAAAAAATAATGGTTAAAAATCAAATTTTAGAAAAAAAAAAAAACAATTTTTTAAATTTAAACTAATTTAAATTTAAATTTTAACAGATATTTGATTCGAAATTCAATTATAAATGTATGATTAAAAATTAGAAAATTATAATAAGTTCTTTAACATTTCCATTAAGAAAATATTAGCCGAAAATTCTAAAAGATAAAAGTGGGTAAAAGATATCTTACATATAATAAGTGTTTATTCCAATAATAAATGTTTTTATACACACTAACCGATATTGACTCTTTTTATGTTCTTTGATTTATATTGGTCAGAACTTAAATTATTGATATGAGTCTATTAATGTACTCACACACACATATGCACACACGCACAGAGAGAGGACTTATATATAATTATTCTTTCCCATAATTTAGTAATGTTACATTAATTTTTATATATCGTTATACATTATTTTCATAAATTATGTAAAATGTTTTTTGTATTAAAGATGTATAAAACAAGCCGAGAAACATTCATAAAGAAATGAATTTCGAGTTCAATTGACAATATGTTTCTACGTGAAATCTAGAAAGACTACGCGCAAAACGTCGCGGGTTTTAATATTCCTTAGCAAGGTTTCCATGTTGGTTAGTATCTCTCTGTCACGACGTAGCAGTAAGCGGCCTTGACTCTGGCTTTCTTGGTGAATGTCTATACAAGTAGACGCACACAGCTACTCGTGTCCTCCTTGTTCTCTTGTCTTACCTAACAAATGGCGAGTTTTTCCCTCTCTATTTCTCCCACCGCGTTGTGCTATGTTCAACCGAGAGACGAAAGCTAAAACGGGCCAGTGAGCACTGCTTCGTTTCCTTCCAGAGATCAAACTAGTTAAGCGAGCGTGTGAAAAGAGGAAGTGGAAAAACATAGAAGTGAGCTCGTACAAGGGAAGAGAAAAAAATAGATTTACGTGTAAATCCTTAAAATCCTTGGAATCCTTAAAAACACATATTTGCAAATACATATTTTCTAACAAAATGCTTAAATTAAAATTTAAAAGAAATATTTCTGAAAACGTCTTCATTCTTTAAACATTCTCCTATAAAAATATATATTTTAAAATAAAAATGTGTTTTTTTCTTAAAGAATTCTTTCATACTTGAAGATAATCACGAAGAAAAAGATAAAAAGTTATTCATTTCAAATCGCATAAAAATTATTGAAAAAGATTTTTATGAAATAAGTATTTTACATTCTATAAAATTTCTATTCTTTTAATTTCAAGAAACAAAGTAATAAAATAGAATCCTCTATAACAATAAACAGAATATTATATAAACATAACATAAAGAAAATTTATCATGAATATATTAAGCAGTTACAGAAATTAAAAAATTTTGAAAAAAAATTATTTAATTTATTACTAGTTTGAAATCATAAAAATGGAACCAATATACAGATTAATAGCTTATAGATATCTTAAAATTTTTGAAAATTACAAAATTTACATTTGAAGACATTGAGACCTTTATTTATAGTCGATTCTTATTTCAAGACGAGTTTAAGTAATGCCTTAAGATGCTAATATAGCTCTGTGATTGACTCTATGATGACATCTTAAGAATGTACTTAAGTCTTAAATAATATAAAAACTTAATATAAGAACCAATTATAAATACTGGCCTTAAAACATTATTTTTGAAAATGGTGATCGCGATAACACGTTTTATCTGATCAACTTAAAAGAGTCCTAAAACAACTTAAAGTTCTAAAACAACTTAATAATATTTCGCATCAATTCATAAAAGCTTTTTTCTATCTTCAATTTTTTTCTTAAGTTACAAAAGGAACGAATTTTTTTAAGAAAATGCAATTCATATATTTAGATGTGACTGCAATGATTACTTAAGACACCGTTATTATTTGTTATTTTCGTTATAATTTTAAATCTTAATTTTATTATTAAAAATATATATTTTTTAAATAAAAAATACTTTATCCAAGATTTTAAATACAAATTTTATATATAAAAAGTACTCTATTTTTCAATTTGTGCTTTCTTTCATAACTCCTAAAAAGAATTTTTTTTTTTAATAAAACAAAATTAATTTAAAATCTAAATAAAATTCAATTTAAAATTTAACTTCAAAAATTTTTTGATTTAACTTTAAATTTATGTAATGCTCAAAATTTTAATATATATGATGCTTTTTAGTACAAATAATATAATATATGTAATTTCATATATTTTATATGTATATAATAATATATATAATTTCAGCAACTTTCAATAAAGAAACAAAAAGTTTTAAATAGACAATTGCAACAAAAATTTTGATTTTAAATTTCTAAATCTAAATTCCTCTTTGACTTTTTCAAGCAGAAAACATTCTAAAAATTTCTGATTTTTCAAGATATTTCGGGAATTAACTAATGCCTCTGCAATATATTATTTTCCTAATTTGCAGTATTTCGTGAAATGAAGTATAATAGACATTTTCAATAATTATATTTTAAATAATTTCGCATCCTAAATACATTCTGAATTCAAAATTAACTTTTAATATTTTAATAAAATAGTAACTTTTAATATTTTATTAAAATAGTCAACAAAACAACGCAAAAAAATCAAAATAAGTCTATTTATATTTAGTTGTATACATATCAAATTTCGATCAAAAATATTTACTTATTATTACTGTTTTTCTATTTTCTTTTTAGAGTTATAAAATCCATCAGCTTATTTTTCTAACAAAAATGTTCCAGTTAAATATGTTATAAATTATGCATTTAAATATGTTACAGTTATATGATATATGTTACTGTTCAGAATATTCATAAATCTAATAATTTATAAAACTTAAAATGTTTTATACTTAGTATCAGTGACATAATATAAAAATTTGTAATACAAAAACAAAACTCTGAAGTTAATTTTTTTTTGTAATTCCTTAAATATCTCAATATACTGATAAAAATTATCATATGACATAATTATTTGAATTTTAATATGCACTATCTTATGGTTAGTCAATAAATTTCGAATTGCATATCTACTTGATACTACTCAATGAAATATGTGTTAAATCATCTCTATTCTGTATTTAACTGTATTTAAATGTAACTTGCAAAATATCAAAATTTAAGTTAAAGCTTTTCTGATGCTATCTTGATTTTGAAAAATCTCAAATAAAGACTTTAATTTCGTCAAATAAAAAAAATTAATTTTTCTTATTATTTTCTTATTATTATTTCTTTCTTATTAAAATTTCTACTATTTTTTACCAATGAATAATAATAGTCATTTTCAATGTAAGTGAGTATATTAAATTCGAATCTGAATTAAAATTTAACCAAATAATACTTGAATGAAATAGTCAAATTAATCAAATCACTTTTGACCATAATTGTATTTTTTTTTGCAAATAAGCATTTAATTTTTATTGATACCCACTTCTCAAAAAGTATTACTATTACTAGTAATATTATTACTAATATTACTATTTTTAAGAAATTTAAATTTTTAAGAATTTTTTCTTTTCTTAATATGACATTTTTATAAACAGTATATTCCGTATCATTTATTAAGATCGTCTATGGATTCCCAAAATCCGTATTACTTTTTTTGTAATTTTAAAATATATTAATATAAAAATATTGTTATTAAAATATTATAAAATATTTTGCTATCACTTTAGCTATCCCACTGACCATACTCACATAAAAATTATCTCTATATGTTTTTTAAATAAAATCATAGAAATTTTCTTACATAAATCAATTCCTTTTAATATTTCGCATATAAGCATAATATTGTAAGAATATAAAAGTAAAGAATCAATAATTTATGAAATATTTCACATATTTTATTATGACATTTTAACATAAAAGATTTATGTAATATATTTATTTTCCAATTACTTCACTTTAATTTTTTATTTGCACTAAATAATGACATATTTTAATTTACACAAATATATTAAATAAAAATATATAATTACAATTATAAAAAAATTTGCCCTATATATGTATTTTATAATTGTATGCCCCATAATTGTATTTTTTTTAAAACAGTTATGTTTTGTTTATGTCAATCATATTGACTCATATAAAAAATTTAAATATATTTTCTAGATTTCTTATTTACTGTTTTTTTTTGCTACACATACGCTTCGTGCGCGCTATTTAACTTTTATTTTTACTCCTTATTTTTTAAAAATAAATTGCATTATATGTATTAATAACCTTCTATTAATGCACATATTTACAAATTGTCATTTGCTAACTCCGCAATGACGGCCGCTCATGAAGTTAGCGCAGCGAGAGAACTAATCAACGTCGCGGATAAGCAACAACATTTCGATATATGCGATTATCGATGTATTACATTACATGACTTTTTTAGAAGTAAAAATAAAGAAATTTAAAAATTTTAAAACAAGATGTTTTTGCCTTCTTCTCCTCCAATGCATCTTAATAAAACAAGTATTATTTGAAAGTTTATAAAAGAAATCAACTATGTGAGACTTATTTCAATCTCAAATTTCTTAGTAGAGATATCGCAGTCGTACGCTTGATATCTCTTTTGCTTTTCTTCCTTCAATATTAAGAACATATATTATTCTTTACTCATATCAATATATTGAAATAAATAATATTATGTTGAACATTTCGGTAAGATGAAAGACTTAAGATCCAAGTATGCCGATCTGAATGCCAAGTATGTTGGATCTCTCTCCGTAACAAACATTGCAAAAGTCGATGCTTATTCGTGAGCGGATACAATCATTGCAACCAAATATGTTAACCAAATATTTTGTCTATTTTTCTTAGTAGACAAAGCAAAAATCGAGACTGAATCGATCTTAGAGTATTACTGTCAGTGCAAAAACAGTCTCAAGATTGTAAGCTGCTATATCCATATTATGATAATTCTTTAGTATTTTCAGTATGATAAGTTCCAATTTGAGATTCGGGAACCATCAGCTACGCCGAAACGATCTTGTTGTATAAAAAACACATGTTGTATAAAAAACATTGTTGTATAAAAAACATTGTTGTCTAAAAAATACTGACAATGAATAATTTATGTAAAGTCCAAATAGATATGGTACCGATTAGACAGCTAATGATTTTAGCTATTAATCAAACATCCTTCAAATATACTTAAAAAAAAAAATTTTAATATTTCTAGAAGAAAGAATTTATTCAGATTAAACGAATTTTAAGAATTAATTTAACTAATTAAAAGTTAAGAATTAAGTTAAAAGAATTAACAGTTTGATAAAAGTTTCATTAAAATACATTTAATAAAAATAAATCTTAATTTTTTTGTATAAAAAATCATTAAAAAGCTAAAAATTAATAATGTTGCTATACCTTTTTCATATTTTCAATTGGTAATTATTAAAATCTTCTTTTTATTGAATTACGTAAAAAAAAATCGTCAATCTTTTTTTCAGATAACATGTATTAACTATATCTTTTTATAATTATATAAAATATAAAAAAAATTAAAAATATTTATACAAAGTACTTAGTATCTAAAAATTCAGCATAATCAAAATCCTTAATACTATTTGATAAGCTCGTATTTAGAAATTTTATTCATCTGTGATTTATCGATTCTTTTGCAAAATAAAATAATCGCTCTATACTATTAATTGTAAGCAACAAAATCAATTTTTTAAATATTACAGAAGACTTTAACTTCTAAATGCGTGCATATCACGCATTACAATTCCTGTGTATATATGGCAATATAAATATTTAGTGCGAAATGCTATCATGTCTCTTGATAACCTGACGATACTTCATCCAAACTCAAAGTTCAACATGACATTTTATACATTTAATCAGAAAACATGAATTAATTCAAGGAATATGTAGAATTTCAGTCATCAAATAGGTTGAGTACTTTTAAAAGTCAAATATCAAAATACGTAACGATTTTGCTACATTCTTTAATCTTTCATGAAAATAATTTTTAAATAAAAGTTTGTATAATTTAAAATAAAAAAATAAAACAATAAAAAAGCGAGAAATTTAAAATTATTAAAATCTCTAGTTTTAATATATATATATATATATATATATATATATATATAAATTTAATACTATATTTAAAAAAATGTAAATTTAATATGTTCTTGTGAATGCCAGCCAACATTAAATTAAGATAATTAATTTTCCCAAGATAATCTCAAATAATCAATTTATCCCCATCAAAACTAAATAACATTTTTTATTTTAAGTAATTGATTTGAGATAAAATTTTTTAATACTTTAGTGTAAATAAGCATAAAATAAATATTTCAACATTTTAATTGAATCAAGAGAAAAGGATTTGGTATCTGTGACTATAATTGACTATGATAAAATAACTATGGTTAGAAACTCCATTTTTATGATTATTGCTGCTATCATTTTAGGTAAGCTATATATTAATAAAGAGAGTAACTTTATATTTTTAATTTTTCTATAAAAAAATTGTACTATAAATCATGAGATAATTTCAAACATTATATAATATAATAAAATAGAGATATAAATAAAAAGTAAAATAAATATTTTTATGTAGTAAATGCAATTACAATTACGATAAATATAATTATTTTTTTAACATTTCCTTATTTATTTACGTACAAATAACTAAAAAAAAAACAATAACTTTCACAATATAATTGCGTAAATGTATAGTTGTAATGATTGCAGTTAAAGCAACAATGATGTGCATGGTTAAAATAATTATCAATGTATAATTGGTATAAAAAAATGACTATACATTATAGTTAAATCATGGTAATTGCAACCATTTTTTTTTCTTAGTGTGCTCATTTAATTGTATATTTTCATGTTGTATCTTACATATTTTGGTGGAAAATATTGAAAAAAAGTTAAAAAAAAATTAATCTTATAACATAAACATACTATTTTGAAAACTTTAATAATAAAAACTTTTTAATAATAAATGTACTTTAATTACATTTAATTATTACATTTAAGTACATTAAAATTTTGTAATTTTTTATAACATACAAATTTTTTAAATACAAGTTTCTTCTTGTCCTATATATTAATGCAAAGTGTTTTAATTTTAATTTAAAAAAAAGTAAAAGAATATTAAAAAGGACAAATGAGAATAAATTTTGAAACTAAACTTAACTTCATTGCCAATTAGAATCAAAATTATATAAGTTCTTAAAACAAATGTACATATGATTATAGAAGAAATACGTGGATAAATAATATTTTATTAGATTTTCAATACACAATGTGATAAAAATATAAAAAATAAAAAAGTTATATACTAAATACAAATATATAAGATACATTTAGAATATTAATAAGTTTTTTAGAGATAAACAAGCGTATTGATCTAAAAAACAATCAGGCATTTATGCTTCTTTTATACTTACAAAATATAATGATACATGTATAGAAGTATTTTTTGTAAAATTCTTCCAAAAATTTTCAGTCATGTTTTTCTAAATAAAAGTCAAATAAAAAATCCACTCTTCAATAATATTACAAAAATTAAGAATGTAAACTTTTAAAAATTTCAAAAATGTACTTATTCATAAATCTAATAATAATTATGCCCGCTACTGTAGAATCTTACAACGGTTTTGTCATTGGTTGCATTTACCTTGGATGGAGGCAGAAAAAGGTGAAGTTGGATGATCGTTATTAATTAATTCTGCAGCGCTGGTGCGATAATGATCGGTTTCAGATTCTGTCTTGAGTCCTCGATGAAGATCCAAATCCCAAAGTTGAAGATCTTCTTCACGCACTCGAATGACGCACGTTTCTGACGCACCCGAATCTGCTTGAAAGCTTGATGAGAATGTATCACTACTCGATACTTCTGGACTAGATTCTTGAAGATTTTCAATATATTTGGTGCTCCACTTTCTTCGTACTCCCGCGACAGGTATCCGTGGCATTGTCTGCAGCATCTCACCATTTACCATCACCTTTTAACTTTTCTTCTCAATCTTTACAGTATTATTCGTATTTTCAACGTTTTTGTGATTAATCAATAATCATCCCCAATAATCTCTAATCTCTCTTTGCAGATCTCTACGCGAGATCTACAAAGCAATTATAGATAAATATGATTGATTGTACGTGGATCATGGATTTTTTCCTTCATGTCCTTCAAAAATTGATGAAAGCACAAAATCACGATTATTTTCATGCAATGTTCTGAAGAAAAGAATTGAGATCACCGCTAAAAGTTGATTTTACATTCGTTCTTCCCATAAATGATGAATTCTTGCATTCCATTTCTCGTGAAGAAAAGATAAGTTTTAAACACGTTATACATATATATTGTGTATATTACACGCACACGCACACGCACACGCGCACGCGCGCGCGCGCACACACACACACACACACACACACACACACACACACACACACACACACACACACACACACACACGTGTATATATACAGGGTGTCCGTTAAATGGGATAAGACTCAGGGTTGAGAATATGAAAGAAGTCAAGGAGAACAAAAAAGTATTATATCATTTTGCAGTTTTCGCAATAGTTAACGAGTTATTAATTATTAAAAATCGCCGTATAAGGGCTAATACAAACGCGCGACGAAATGCGGCGCCTAGTCATCAAGGTTGCTAAGCGCGCAGAGAGTTGTTTATTACAAGCGGCAATGGCTACACATGAGCGGCGCGTAACGCGCGTAACTGGACCCCTGTTCTGAAACATAATAGTTTCTCGCCTTCTTTTTATCACAAAATAAAATTTTCTAATGACATAGAAAAATGTTTTATGTGTATGTATGTGTGTAGGTGTACATGCATACATGCATGCCACAGAAAAATATCAATTCTACTGCTTACAAAATACTCGCAATTACTCAATTTACTTTTTTTCTTTTAGTAATAACAGTTATGTTTAACAAAAAATTTTCTTTAAAGTTGAATAATTTTCCTTCTTTAAGAAAGAAATTTTTTTGATGATAGTCTTAAAATACCCTCATTACTTTACTTGAAACAAATAATATGTAATTAACATTTTTCTCTATATGTACACACATACAAATTACATATTACTATAAGTTACTTAAATTAAATAAATATAATTTATTTCAAATATTTAATATCTGCAAATCTTAAGTTTAATTTTTCAAATAAGACTATTACATTAAAACAAATATTCGATTTGCTCATTTTTCTTCGAAAAAATTTTAGAATATTCTTCGAAAGAATATAAATTCTTCTTTCGAGTACATGACAGCGCATCATTTATCATTTTCTTGCCACAGAAAGGAAAAAATAATTATTTCTTGGCTCGCAATCTTATATCACATGCCGATTATTATTCATGTACGCACATGCGGAAAAATGTCATTCTAGTACTAAAAAAAATTTAAATTTTCTTCTTTTCCAGAAAATATTTGTTGTAAAGTTAATCGTTACTTATTTAAAGAAAAAAGGTAAATTGAATAATCGCTTTTTTAAGCAATAGAATTAATTTCTTTTTCTGTGTATATGCTTGTGTATGCATGTACACAGAAAAAACTCATTTTCATGTACTCGAAAAAAAATTTATATTCTTTCGTAGAATATTATAAAATTTTATCGAAGAAAAGTCTAATAATGAGCAAATCAAATATTTATTTTAATGTAATAACCTTAATTAAAGAATTAGACTTAAGGTTTGCAGTTATGTGAACTTATGAAATATTTGAAATAAGTAATATTTATTTAGTTCAAGTAACTTACAGTATGTAATTTGTATGTGCGTACATATAGAGAAAAAAAATGTTAATTAAATATTATTTATTTCAAGTAAAGTAATGAGTGTATTTTAAGACTACAATCAAAAAATTTCCTTCTTAAAGAAGGAAACTTCTTCAATTTTAAAATTCTTTGTTAAACATAACTGTTACTTACTAAAAAAAAAAAAAAGTAAATTTAGTAATCGTGAATATTTTTGTAAGCTGCAGAATTGATATTTTTCTGTGACATACATGTATGCATGTACACATACACACATACATACACACAAAACATTTTTCTACGCCATTGGAAAATTTTATTTTATTTTTGATAAAAAGAAGGCGAGAAACTATTATAGTTCAGAATAGGGGTGCAGCATTACGCGCCGCTCGTGTGTAGTCATTGCCGTTTGTAATAAACAACTCTCCGCGCACAACCTCGATAGGTAGGCGGCCGCATCTTGTCGCGCGCTTGCATTAGTAGGCCGGGCTTATACGGCGATTTTTAATAATTAATAATTCGTTACCTATCGCGAAAACTGCAAAGTGGTATAAGATTTTTTTGTTCTTCTTGACTTCTTCCATGCTCCCCTGATTCCTATCCCATTTAACGGACACCCTATACACATATATATATATAAAATATACAATACGTATATATAATGTGCTTAAGGAGTATGGCCACGGTAGAATTAAAAAAAAATCGATTTTTTTTTTTTTTTTGCTTAAACAATGCTTTATCATCATAAAAATAAGTTACTATTYGATTTATAGCGAAAAAAAATGTTTATATGTAAAATTTTATATGCAAAATATGTAATTTTTATATGTTTTATATGTTATATGTAAAACTTTAAACGCTTTTTTCTCAAAACAGCTTTTTTCTAATTGGCGTGACAAATAACTTCAATAATTTTTATCCGACTGACTTCAAATTTCAAAATCATCTTATAGCATTTCACAGAGAAGTACGTACAGAATTTTTGATTAATTAAAAACTTTCCATTTTATGAGCAGTTTTGTACGAAATTTTTCACTGGAAATTCACCTGTTAACTTCAAATGCCAACCATTTTCGAAAAAATTAATATTTTTAAAATTCCATACGTACTTCTCTAGGTATTCTTATGTAGATTAACGAGAATTTTTTTGTTTTGTTCTGAGTCGAAAATTGTGGATGCCAAATGTCACGCCGCGGAGCGCCTAAAAAAAAAGATAACAAAAGCAAATAGCAGTAGTCGGCCATTTTGTATTAAAAAAAAAGTTTTTATCAGCTTGATATGTAAAGTAAATAGATGTATAATTAGTTTTATAAATAAATTACTTTTTTATACAAAAAAAATTGTCGAATATGCACATGATTTTATACCCGCTACCGTGGCCATACCCCTTAAAACTTATTTTTCCCTTCCCTCTGCGTGTGTGTGTGCGCGCGCGCGCACGTGCATGTGCACACACACATATGTCCAAAAAAGGAAACAATGTAAAAAAAAAATGTATAGCGAATAACAAAACAAAAAAATTCAAAAATCTAAGCATCCAAGAATCAAGTGTAAGAATTTTGCTTAGATTTTCTTAAGTAAAAAATCTAAAGACCTTAAAAATTGAAAAAATATAAAAATCTGTGCATATTACATAATCTATTTTCAATAACGGTCAAAAATTTCATTGAAAGAAAAAATAATTAAAAAAAATAGATAGATTAATATTTTATAAGTAGATTAATATTTTATCAAATTTTGAGAGTACAGCGTAAAAATATAAAAAAATAAAAAAATACATAATAAATACAAAAATATATCTATATATAATAAAACATCTGGAATACTTCATAAATTTGTTACAGATTTCTTACGGATAAAACTTGTATAAATAGAAGTATTATATGGTAAGAAGCATTACTTTTTAATTCACAGAATATTGACTTAGAATTGATCTTAAAATTTATTATTAAAGTCATTTAAAGGTAACTAATCAAAGTTAAATAAAGTTAACTAAATGCCATTAAAAAATTTTATTTTAATAAAAAGAAGGCGAGAAACTATTATAGCTCAGAACGGGTCTAGCGCTGCTTGTGTATAGTTATTGCCGTTTGTAATAAACAACTCCCCACGCAACCTTGATGGCTAGGCGGCTGCATCTCGTCGCGCGCTTGCATTAGCCGATAGGCCAGGCTTATATGGCGATTTTTAATAATTAATAACTCGTTAACTATTGCGAAAACTATAAAATGATATAAGACTTTTTTGTTCTCCTTGACTTCTTCCATGCTCTCAATCGTGGCTCCTACCCCATTTAACGGACACTCTGTATACACGTATATATCATATATCACATATATATATATTTTTGCATATATACAACATATATACAATTAAATGTATATATTATTTTTATCTTTTTAATAAAAGCATATTTTTTTGTATATAAAATATGTGTATGCATATTTTTTTTACATACAAGCGTACATATACTATTTTCCTTCTTTTGTTTCACAGTGGATTTATATACAAGATACGCACGTGTTTGTGCGCACACAAAAAGTCATCTAAAATAGTTATTTATTAAATATAACAAATGTTTAACAAAGAAATTGCACTGTTCAAAAAAACAAAAAAATATGATTAAATAATTTTTTATACAATTATATTATATTATTATATATATGCCATTTTTATACATTTGAGATATCATTTATGTATCAAACAAAACTATATAATTTTTTGTACATATTCAATTACTCTAATTATTCAATATATATAAAAATATTAAATATTATTTAAAAAATCAATAATTTACTTAATTATTTAATAATTTACTTAATTTATTTAATTAATATTTTATATTTTGTTCTGTCATAAAGTATGAAATATCTCTCTATCTAAAAATATTCATCTTTTAATAATTTTATTTTATATTTTTGTATACAAAATAATAAAATAAGTTATTGCAAAAATACACATAACTGCTAAAAAATATATAATTACACAATTTATATAATGATTTGAAGATCTTGTATATTACTTATAATCTGCATACTATAAATATTCACTATTATGTTAATTATAATTATTAATTATATGTATATGATAAGAATATAATTTAATAATATATGATAAATGTAGCCCATAAAATTATATACATTACAACATTTATTATATGATATTACATTATCAAAACATTTTTTAATAAAATTCTGTTGTTTTTTGAATTTTCGAAAAAAATCATTAAAAAAAACAATAATTAAATTAATCTTATTATGCTATAGTGCCACATATATAAAAAAAATTACATATGCTTCAATATAGAATAGTAAAAATATCTATAACCTTGAAATAGCTGTAAATTTTCTTTCAACTTTCTTTTATGTTCTTTTATAATCTTCGAATTTTCTTCAAATTTTTTTAATTCCAGAAAATTAGAAAGGTTTCTTAACTCAGCTACTTTCTGACATAATGTATTTACAATTAAAAATGAGATGTTTTGTATAACTTGTTTAATAAGTATAAAAAGAAAATAAGTATATAAAAAAAAAGAAAAATATATGAAGGTATACATTTTAGAATAACACAACATTATTTTAGAATAATATGATGTAATAACAGAAGTAAATTTTATAGTGATTTTTTTTCATGGAAAATATATGACAAAGTATAAAGAAAAAAGTATCGAGGTCAGCATCTTTCTTCGCTCCACTTTTCCATTTGCGAATACTATATCCTTTCCTGTCCAATAGCTTTAGCTCCGTTTTTCTCTTTATATATTTCTTGTTATTATTATTATATTATTATAATATCTTTATATTATATTATTATAATATCTTTGCATAAATATTATCTAGTGTATTATATTTTGTTTTCTTTATTATTTTTTATTATTTTATATATTTTATTCTCTTTTATTGGGCATAATAAATCGATCATAAATATTACATGACACAAAATAAATACTGAATTTTTTATACACACGCGCGCAAATAGGTACGCGCATACACACAAAATTAATGAAAACTATAATTATCTAATGTGTACTTTCAAAACACATTTATGCCAAAACACAGATTTATATCACAAATACAAATAAATAATAATCATGTGATTCTTGTATATTTCAATCATGTGATTCTTGTATATTTCATCTTGTATATTTTTTGTTTTTATTTTCAATAATATTATATTATATTTCAAGACAATGGTTTCAAAATATATATTCAGACCTACCATTTTCTTACTTTTATTATTATTATTTTTTTGTTATTTTATATTACTGTTTTTTTTACTATTTTCTTACAAAATAAGGAAATGTGTAAATTAAGAATTTCAAACCATAAGATATTAAAATATTACATATAGATTAATGAAACATAAAATTATGAGATTCGAAAAAACAATACATATTATAAATTTTCAAAATTATTATGTAACTACGTGTACTAATTGGAACAGAAATGCAAAATAAAACGAAAAAAGAAAGGCAATAAACGAATGTCTATTTTTTTCCTTGGATATTCAGGTCAGTCTAAAGATCCTAAGCGAAGCAGCTGCTACTGCTGCATCATCGCGATGCAGTAAGTGTCCACTAGTGGGGGTGTAACGCGTTAACACACGCACGTGTTTTCTCGGCAGACACGCATAGAAGAATGGCTCCGACGCCATCAACGCATCACGACGCGAGCGCGCGCGCGGACGATGTATCGCCATCTTATATTGTTGTTGTTTTTCGCTGTAAAATTTAGCCTGTAAAGCGCGATTGGACAGGTGCGATCGATACAATAGATTTTTTTTAAGGCCGTTTAGATCTTTTAATTCTTGGATGTATGATCTTTGGATTGTTGAAACGCGAGCTACATGTTTCATTGTTAATTTGTTGAATTTAGATACCTTCGATGATGCACAAACATTCACAAGATGATCACATCAATCACATCAATCACAAACATTTTCGTGTGACTATTCGCGTATTGTTATATGCATATCGATTATCCGAAATTTATTAACATTCAATGTCAGAATTAAAAGCCACAATGAGGCACAAGCGTCGAAGTTGCAACTCCGACGGTTCACCTTCGACTGAGGCCAGGCGCATCGTGTGGAGTCGCTTGAGAGTGGAACGGCAGACACAAGAGAGAGCTAGCGGCACCAATAGCAACGACTTGTCGAAGCTAAGTGGATTCGTTTTTGGAACTTTCACTGTCACGCGCCCTTGTACCGCAGTGTGTTTTGTGTCTGAATAAATCTGCGCACTCCTGTGCTTCTAGTAGATTCTGAGTTTTACCAATAATTTAATTAATTAAAGCAACGATTTACAATTTTTCTTTGAATTATAGTTCAACTTAAACAAAAAAGTTATATTAACATAATATGGAATTAACATAACTGCAAGAATCGAAGAAATTGTTTTATCTAAGTCATGTTTAAACATTTTGGTTGATTATGGGTTAGATGAAATTTTCAATTATTTTAATCAGTAGATTTCCAAACATAACATTTTTTTAAATTAATATTTTAATAGTTTTTTTTTAATTTTAAACTATTTAGATTTCACAAATTTTAAAACATATTTGTATATTATTAGAAATTTTTTGATCCTTTGGATAGTGCAGTTGTGTTACATTTCTTGACTCTTGTACTTTCTTGGATTCAATAATCAATTGTATAAGATGATATTTCATCACATACAAGATGATATCCGATCTCTAAAACTAGAGAGCAATGTCTAAAATAAAAAAAGCTTTCTAACGATTTGTAGATAGAAATAACTAAACTATTTGACCTCAATCACCTGTTACATACTGCACGAAATTGGCGAGTAAATATGAGATATCTTAAACATGTACATATGCACACAATGTATGTGAGAATGCGTTGCGCATGTCGGGATAGAGTTACGAACGCGGGGGAGCACTGAAACGGGGCTGAGAACTACTATTTAGCTGGGGGCTATCGGGGTGGGTCATGGTCAGAGAAAGGAGGGCAGCCCTCGCTGTATCCAGGCGAACCTGGACAAACTGTACTATACTAACTAGCATTTCGGAAGACTGCATCTGAAATTTCTTATATGTAATGTAAAAATGTAATAAAAACCATAAAAATTTTTATATCCATTTTTATCTTTTCGAGAGTATATAATAATATTATTATTTAATAAAAAATAATTTTTTGAGCATAAAAATGAAAATGATCGTTTTCTATAAGTTTTTTGGCATTGAATATGATCCCGATTCACCAAATTGCTTTAACTGTTCTACATTACAATTGTGAAAAATTTACGATTAAAGTTGTATCTTTGGACATTATAACAATAATATATAACGTCTTGAAGAAGTCTTTTATTATAATAAAAATTAAGTACGTTGTTAAGTACATTGTATTAAAAACTCAGATCTTAAAAGAAATTTGTTGTGTTGACTATGATTAAAAAATATTTATTATATAATAAAAATTAATATAGGATTTATTTATTACGGCAAAGTTGTGACTTTGACAGATTCAAGTCAAGAAGAATCAAATATATCTCAATTACGTTACTCAAAAACTTTTCCAGATCGTTGAATTTGACATCAAAGTTAACAAATTCAATTTAAATTTTATAAAAAAATTCCTATACAATGGAATTATTCCAAAAATTTAAACATTTTTTAATATTAATATTGTTATTTTAAATTTATTAATTTTGACATTAAATTAGCATTAAAAAACCTTTAAGTAGAAATAATACGATTAAAAAGATATTTGAAAGGTAGATTTTTAACAGCATATATAAATCATAACTATGACGCGATAGACCTCATTAATTACAAATATTTTTTTAATCATAATTGACACAACAAATTCCTTTTAAAATTTGAAATAATATACTCCTAATAACATACTTAATTTTGATTACGATAAAAATTCTTCAGCATGTCACATATATCGTTGTAATATGCCAAAATATATTAAAATAGCCCTTTTTGCAACTTTAATCACAAATTTTTCAAAATTATGATATGATAAAACAGTTTAATAAACAAAATCGTATTCACCTAAAAAACTACGGGAAATATTTTCGTACTTGTGCATTTTTTTGTTAATTGATTTATGTGTCACACGCGCGCACGCACATATTTAATAGATTCTATAATCTTTTATTTTAATTAATATAATCAAAATTTAAATTATAATGTTTTGTAAAACGTTCGTAAAAAGTGCTTCCTTTATATTATGAATTCTTTGATTAATTTTTAATTGATATTTCTTTCACAAAATATAGTAATAAGCGATTAAAAATATTTCTAAAAACTAAATTTCACAAAAATAAATAAATTATAAAATTATACACTCTCAATTTCAAATAGATTTTTATTTTATTTTATTTTAAAGTTTTAATTTAAGACTTACTATTAAATATTAAAAATATTAAAAATTAAAAACTTGAGATAAACACTGATTCCTATTAGGGGAGGTCTTGTTAGCCAATCTCGATTACCAACAGCTTCGTTTGCCTACAATATTTTGCCAACAGCTTCGTTTGCCTACATTCCCATTGCCAACAGAGCCAATACCTACAAGCAATTATTGCGTACATTTAAAAATTAAAATATAAATATATACATTGCACATGACATTATTGCACACATGACATTATTGCGCACATGACATTATTGCGCACATGACATTATCGCGCATATACATATTGCACACATGATTTCACATGGGTTGACAACTTTCCACGCAAAGCAAGATTCAAACTCATGTGTCTATTTTTTTGAAAGTGGAGCTCTCCCCGTAAGGGGGCGGAACATACTATATCCACGCATGTATTTTGCAACTAAGCGAGATTCAACATGGACTTACGACTTCTCACGTAAAGTCAGATTCAATTTAAAATAACAATTTGGTTTGAGTTGCTCACAGGTAATTGTACATTACACATTTATGTACAGAATAAAAGACGAATCAATTAGTGTAAAGAAAATATACAGTTATTTTTCCAAACAACTTTATGCAGTTTATAATATGCAATTATATAATTTTTTTATTTTATGTGTGTAATCTATATGTACATAATAATATCCTGTGTATAAAGTGTAAATACGTTTTCTTTATTTCATGTGTGCAATAATACCATGTGTATGTGCGCAATAATGTCATGTGTGCAAAGTGTATATGCGCAATAATGTCATGTGTGCAATGTGTACGTGCGCAATAATGTCATGTGTGCNGTGTATATGCGCAATAATGTCATGTGTGCAATGTGTACGTGCGCAATAATGTCATGTGTGCAATGTGTATGTGCGCAATAATGTCATGTGTGCAATGAGTATGTGCGCAATAATTGCTTGTAGACAATCGCTTTGCTGGCAATCGGGAATGTAGACAAACGAAGCTGTTGGCAAAATGTTGTAGGCAAACGAAGCTGTTGGCAATTGGGAATGTAGTCTGATGGAGCCTTATTGAATTAATAATTTTTTAATAATTTCGTTAATTATGTTAATTACGATTTTATATTTATAAAATTATACTTATATAAAATTAACAATCTAATTTATATTTATAAAATTAATTATATACAAATGTTTATAGCTTCAAGAATAAATTCAAATAAATAAAATAAAAATGGCCTATAAAAGTCTTCACAGATATGCATAAATATGTTAAATAAATTGTTACAAAGTTACTTGCTGAACGTAATATAATATATTAATAGACTTTCATTTATTTCTCAAACCTTTCGTTTATATATGTGTATCACAATTGTATTAAATATCAGAATTTTTAATATTCTATAATGTATTTTTAGATATAAACATAGATATAAACATCCATATAAGTAAAAGTCTCTTAAATAATCACGAATAATATTTCGAGATCCTTGATGTTTAATAGTCTCTATCAAAATTTTTTTTCACAATTTGTTGGAATATATAGCGACAAAAAATTCAAATTAAAACTGAATAGACGTACGTGAAACAAATACAGACCGCGTGTTGATTCGTATTATGTACATAGAAGTAGTGTAATCAACATACTTTGTCATGTTAATTTTTTGGATAATTATTCGTCGTCCAATTAGTGAACAACTTTCTCAAACAACTTTCCCATAAGAAATGAATCAGGGTTATCTAATTTACATTAACATTTTTAATAAAATAATTCAGTAAATAATTTCAATACATTGTGAGAATATACGTTTATAATCATGTAAATGTTAATAAGTACATTTTATTATAAACAGAACATTCAATGTAAAAATTTTAACAACTAAAATTTTTAACAAATTACAAGTAGTAAATATACAAGTAATAATATAAGTATTATAAAATATTATAAATAAATTAAAAATATAAGAGTTTTATAAAAATAAGGAGGGGAAAGAGTTGATGGGAATCGGCGTGGTAATTAGTGCACAAATTGTTAATAAGTAAAATTAATTTAATAGATATACGTTTCGGCGAACTTTTTGACCATCTTCAGTAACAATAGAAAACAATAGCACGCCGATTCCCATCAACCCTTTCCCCTCCTTGTTTGAATCATCGGGAATCTCCTATTTTATAAAAATGTTTTAAAAATGTAATTTATAAATTTAAAAAATATAATATGATACATAAAAAAATTGTTATATTGTAAAAAAAGAGGTAAAAAGAATAAAATAAAAACAAATAAAAATCAAATTATTTTTTGCTTATACACAATTGCTTATATCTTCATCAAAGTTTATTTAAATTGTGTGTGTGTGTGTGTGTGTGTGTGTGTGTGTATCTTATATCATATTATGCTTCATATCAATTTAATTTGTTTCTCTAAATAATTTTTGTGAAACAAAATATATGTCATGCAAAAAGAAAAAATGTAAGATAATGATAAAATAGGTAGGGTAGTAATAAAAAAAATAAAAAAACTTTCGTGCTAATAAAAAACACGCGAAGCGAGAATATAGCCAAAATTCAGATTACACATTGAATATAAGAGGGAATAATGATTTAATTTAATTAAATTTGGAACATAGGTCGTTTGGATTATAAAATTTAAACTACATGGAAATATATATGAAAGAATATGTATTAAAATATCAAATCTATAGTTATGACCCAACAATTAGTTATAAGACACAATGTTTCATTACTTTTTTACGTAATATATACATATCAATACAATTATTTTTAGTTCTTGTATGATTTTACACAATAGATTTTGAAATCTTTATTTTTCGATGAAAACTTTATCTGAAATAATTATATTAATTGCACAATAATTGCACAATAAGGTCATATCTTTTCATATATACAGGGTGATTCAAAACAACCTCCATGTCCTTGTAAAGACGTATTCCTTACTAAATTTTGAAACGATTTTTCCTTTGGCAAAACTTTATCCGAACTTAGTTTTTAAATTATAAAAGGAAATAGTTAGCTTATTACGGACCGATTACAGATGGTAAGCAGGGACGGCGCAATTCATCGCCTGATGCGGGTCGTTATGCGGGGCACTTACTGCGATCAGCTGGTTGCAATACGCGATGTGTTGCAAGCAACTGACGAACATAAAAACACATCGCGTTCATACACGCACATGCGCACGCACACAAGGTGTTTGATAATTCTGTTGACAATTTTCATGGGCAGCTAGAGCGGACTAAACTAAAGCAGAAAGTCTTTTAACATTTTTAACTTTTCGCAATAGTCAACAAGATATTAATTTCTGAAGATTGCCCATTTTGCGCGTCTGCCCAGCCTTCTACTGGCAAGTGTATGCCCATTAATAGCCGATGTGTGACCCGCGGGGAAAAGAGTTTAGGCAATCTTTGGAAATTAATATCTCGTTGACTATTGCGAAAAATTAAAAATGTTAGAGGACTTTCCATCTTAGTTTAGTCCGCTCTAACTGCCCATAAAAATTGTCAAAAAAAATTATCAAATACCTTATATATATATATATATATATATCTAGATAAAAAACAATATAGACAACAGGATTTGTTTATATTGTGCTCCATTCGTTCTGATAATTCATATATCTCACTTAGGTGTTTTTTAAATATCTAAAAAAATAGTGATTTTAGAGTTAATAATATATCATAATAAAATATATTATGTTAAAAATATATCATACATATACAAACATAAACTAATATCACATATATGTATGTGTAACATAATATAAATTATATTTTAATATATAGAACATGTAATATTCATTTAGCATTCATACTTAAAAATAATTAATTTCATAATATTTCTACTATTTCATAACATTAAGTTATTACAAGTACAACAATTTGGACATTTTATAAATCATAAGTTATACATACTCTTTGTAACAATCATTTCAACTGCATTCGTTATTTATATATTAAAACATGTGATACATGAAAAATAGATTTTATTTATTATTAATCCAGATTTTAAAATCATAAATGCCTTTAAATTTTAATAAAAAGCACTACTGAGATTTCTGTTTACATTTTATCTGACGTATTTATTGGCTGTCATTTAGACATATATCTTTATATTCAAGATAATTCAGGAAATTTTTCAATGACTCTAAATTTTTCAATAACTATTTGTTTGATATTTGATATCATTAATTGAATAACTACATTTATAAACGAAATCTATATCTATTGAATCAAAATCAAAATAAATAAATTTAAAATAAAATTACAATGCATTACGTTATTTCTAGAAAAATGTTTCAATTTATATTAAATTTATATTTATTTAATATTATCACTTAATAAAACACGTGCGCGCGCGCGCTCACACACACACACACACACACACACACACACACACACACACACACACACACACGGGCGCGCGCACATACGCATTCATGTATAAATTTTAAAAAAGACATTTTCATATCATGTGAAAAATTATTATATTAGAATTTTCAACATTGAATAATTGAATCAGTTTTTTAAGTCCTTAAATCCTTATGCAAAAGACAGAAACCATAGAGTGTAATCCTTTTTGTATATTTATTTTTGTAAGTACAATGATTTAAAATTCTCATGCAACTAACTTTTAGAACGCGCATTTTTGCAAATTACCTCATCATGTCCTTTTCTCAAAGTTAACTTGATCCTTGTAGGATTTACTTGATCTCTAAATTTGTTTTGAATATTTGAAATTCTAATTTTTGTACAATTCAAGAATACATAAGTAACTCAAAGTTTGAAAACATTCAAATATATTTTATATTTGTTACTTTAATCTTTAAGGGGCGGAGAAAATTTATTTTTAAAGTTTTACAAATTTTCTTTGAGTAAGATTTATTATAATTCATTGTATTCCCTGTCTCAAAATATGACTGTTTCAGCGCCACACACTATAGTGGCTTTCCCATCCTCTAAAAATTAATCAATTAAATATATCTTTTTTATATTTTGAACAAATTCGAAATATTATCTTGTTTGTGTGAATGGTGTTGGCTAGGATGCAAGGCCTATCATGACCAATAGCGAGCAAACCGGACACAATTACAGAATCTCGTGAAGCTTCGCTGAACACTGCGAGGTCTCCGACACGCATCGAGGCTTCGTCATTTCTTTCGCTCGCTCTCTCGCTGTTTCTCTCGTTCTTGTTTTAAAGCTGCATAAGCACTGACTCACACAAGTTGAGTTAAGTCATACTTCTTGAGTTAAGAAATGTTGGAAATGTTAAAACTAAAAAATGTATGAAATGTACGCTTTATAACTTTAAACATACAAAATTCTAATGTACAGTAGCCAAAATTTTGAGATATAAATAACTTTCATACGTATACATACACGCACGCGCGCGTGTTACAAGATATTTTACATTTTATTTCAAAATATGTGAATTTTGTCAACTCATATCTCAAAAAATACTTAATCAAAAGGAGTTCTATAATAATATTTTGAAAGCTCGAAATCAGATATAAGAATTTGCAAAATGAGGGTTTCCATTTAAAAAATTCAAAATGATTTTGATTTAACCTTAGCGAAGTCATTCAAGGTCACTAATAAGACCAGTAAATAGATCTTTTTAAATCCTACAACTTATATTCGAAATACTGTTTTGAAACTTATATTTTTCGAGATTTTTCAACGTTTTCATATTTTTTTCTAACTCTGTACAATGGTAAAATAATTTACGAGATATTTTATATTTTATGTCAAAATGTGTCAGAATAAAATGTACAATTTTAGGATATTTTGTATACAGAATGTAACTAAAATAAGAGAACAAACTCCGGGGACAAACTTTCTACATCGAAACATGAAGAAAAGTTCGTATCAACACAAATCCACTGTTACAGAGATAAGCTATTTATTAACCCTTTAAGGTCCAGTGGTGATCCGGTTTGAAATAAATTATGTCCTATTTACGGGTCTTCTCTCTCGGATGAAAAACAAATTCTCGAAAATAAATCTACCTATACAGAACTTTAGAATTACATAAATACCCGTTTTTTGTGACTTGAGAGTCATATTGGGCGTTACAGAGTGTGAAAGCTAAAATTTTTTTTTTTTTTGAACAATTTCATTTGTTTAATTTGCTTACATTTCATAATATATAATATATAAATTATACATTTTTATTTTCTCTGCGAAATGAATAGAAACAATTTTTTAGGACCAAAACATAAGCGACTATTGCATTTTTCGCATAAAACTGTCTTAATATAGTATCTGCATCTTCCTTTTTGTATACACCCAATTATCGTCAGAATAGTCTTCGAAATTTTCGTTAAATTCTTATATTTCTTATATTTTTAAGATGTGTTTCTGAATTGAAATCCTCATTCGAGTTACCCGAAATTGCCGGATTGAGCGGGGCTACGGACTTAATGCGACTCCTCTGACGATACATTTTCTAGCGAAAACATTAAATTTAGTTAAAAATAGTCGAGAAATAGTTAAAAATTGATTAAAAAACATTTTAAAAAATTTTCGAAATATAACCCCTAACAATATTAATAAGTGTAAGCTATTTATTAATGTGATAAGCTCTTGAAATATTAACAATAATCAATTAATCTTAGAAGGGCTAATAAGAGCAATGCCGCAGTTAACAGAGCGTAATCAATTAATGTAATTTATTATTTATATTTACAGACGTTTCGACTTTCCTTTAAGGGAGGAGCCCACGGTAAAATTTTCAAAAAATCGATTTTTTGGAAACACTTTTAAAAAATCGTTTGAACCTCCAAAAATATGATGCATATTCGTTTATAGCTAAAAAAAATTTTTTTAAATGGTTTTCGAGCTATTTTTGAGGGGCGTTCCGAGCGCTGAAAAGCGCYYTCGRYGCAGGTACACGCGGTTTTCGACCCTTTTAAGTTTATTATCTTTGGGGAAAAAGTTACCTAGTGGAAGGGCAACTGTATGGAGCTGGAATCGCTGATTAGAGGTACGTACAAAACTTTATAAGTTATTAACAATGTATTGGTACCAAAAACTTTAAACGYGATTTTCTCAAAACCATGTYGTTGAACTCRGCACGCAGCATAACTCAAACAATTTTTATCCGATCAACTTGAAATTTTAACTAAAGCTTTCTAGATGGATTTCAAAAAGAAGTACACGAGCTTTTTTCAATTAATTGAAAATTGTAAAAAATATATCGCTTTTTATACGAACATTTTGGTTGAAAAATCGAACTTTTTTTCAAACTCGTCTCTATTTTTTGGGGGGGGGAATTTTTTAATTTCCCTGTGTACTTCTCTGCTAAAACTAATATATTTAACGAAAATATTTCACTTTTTGTTCCAGGATCAAGTCTACGACAGTTCTGCTGCGTGCCGCGGAGAGGATCGGCTGAAAACCAGTCGTGCTACAGAGACTCGTGTGCCGCCATTTTGTATTTTTTTAATCACTTAAAAATTTTTTTGTATACTTTAATATATGTCTAATGAAGCCTAAAAGTCTGTTTTACTCTATACCTTATATCTTTCTCAAAAAAAAATATCAAAGAAGGCATTCGAAAATGGGCATTCACCGTGGGCTCCTCCCTTAAGCCATTCTCAGTGTATGAAAGTACATTCTTGTCAACGTTCGATGTTCAAATGGGTTTACGTTAATAATTATTAATAATTATTAATAATATATATATTATATTATTAATATTTATTATTAATAATATATATATTATAATATTCTAAGATTAATTGATTATTGTTAATAACCCCTAACGCCCAATGTGACTTTCAAATTACATGTTTTCTCGCGCTCGTGATTCAATCAAAATAGCGCCGAAATTTGTTCTCCATCGTATTAATATCTTTATTGAGTATCCATTAATGATACCAATCGGGATATTTATGAAAAAAAATGTTTACCTGTTTTCTTGCTTTATTGGAGCAAAATCAGAATACATATTTTTTGACGCTTTCGTCTTATTAGAATTTCAATAAAATATAATGTTTATCGGTTGTTATGAACATATATGGCTCCATCTAGGTCTAAGCTAAAGAATTACGTCTACGGAAACTTTATTATGTCAATTGCGAGGATTCTAGAGCGGATTAAAGTTGACTGTGACTTAAGAGTCACAGTTGGTCGGGTTAACGCAATTTACTATTTATAATCGGAGCGATTGCTTGTCGGTCCTTGTCTAACTTATATATCTATTTATTTAATCTGTTTAATCTGCGACTTTTTTTTTAGATACATTGTTGTTATTCAAGTAATATTCAAATGTGATCAATACAAACAAATAAAGAAAAAAAATGTTTACGAATGGAAAATAAAAAAATATTTATAATTATTTAATATTATTTAATTTCAATTTTTAATTACAACAAATGTTCAAAATAATAGTAGGTTTGTGAATATATGTTTATATGACTTTTTCATATTTTGGTGTGGGAAGCTCGCTCTTCAATGAAGTTTGTCTCTTTATTTTAATTACACTTTGTACATATACAGAACGTTCCAGATAATTCGTACAATCTTTTTAAAATAAAGAAAAATAATTTTTATGAAAAAAGTTTTAAATAAAAGTTGCATCTAAAAGGGAACATACAACGGTAAAATTAATTTCTGAAATAAAATCAATTTTTCAAGGTAATAATAAAATCGCCATTTTTTTAAATAAAATTGTATGATTTTTTTTACATAATTTACATAATTTTGTACATATTTTTTATATGATTTTTTATATGATTGCTCTCATTATTTCACAGAAAAATGCACTAAAATTAAATTTTCAAAAAATTAATATTTTATGAGATATTTTACATTTTATACACTTTTTTTACACAAAATATAAGACATAAATTACTCTTTTTTGATAATTGTATCTTAATATTAAGTTGGTGCAAAAGTTCTTACCGATTTTTGCAATTTTTTTATTACAACAAAAAAATCGATATTATAAATTAATCAAAGCATTTTCCATCATTTTCCATTGTTTTCTACACATTTTCCCATCTCTCTGCAATTCGTTCTCTTCCATAGTTGCAGGGCATGTCCGAAACTTTCTATGTCTGATATCGAAATTATCGTTTTTAAATCGATTAAACCAATTCACGCACACTCTAATTATTATAACATTTTCACGATATGTCTCACAAATAATTCTGTGCATCAATAGCACTTCTTTTGGTGAAAACAAAATAAAAGGCAGTGGCGAATATGCTCTTTATCTGGCTTCATTTTTAATTCTATAATTCAATATGTAAGATTATGTTAATATCTATGGTTTGTCATGCACAAATGCAATTAATGCAGAGACACCAACTTACAAAAACCATAAACATTTCTGATTAAAATCATACTAACACATATGCATAGACATCTATCCATATCCGCATGAGCTTTTGCACCGACCTAATACTTTTAGACACAAAATAATGAGATGAATCAGTAGATATACAGAAAATACATAGTTTGCTTTCCAAAAAATATATGTAGTAATATTGCATATTATAATTGCATAATTTTTTTGTAAAGCAACTATGTATTTTTTTTATATCAATAAATTCATTGATATCATTATTTTGTGTATGATATAAAATAAGATACAATTATTAAAAAATGAATAGTTTACGAGATATTCTATATTTTATATCAAAATGTGCCAAAATAAAATATAAAATATCTCGTAAACTATTCATTTTTCAAAAATGTAACTTTAATATTTTTGTATATAAAATGATGAGAAGAATATTATGTAAAAAAAATCATACAATTCCATTTTAAAAAGTGGCAATAATCTTATAATAACTTGAAAAAATGATTTTAAAATTAATTTTTTACCATTATATGTTTCCCGTCTGACCATACAACTTTCAAACATTTAAAACAGTTTTAAAAAAAAAAACCTATTTTCCTTCATTTTAAAAGAGATATACAAGCAGGAATGTATATAGAACGTATGATAATATCCCATTTTAAATAATGCATTTTAATGTCTCTTTAGGAACTTATCACAAACAAACATTTTTCAGATAAAAGTTTCATAATTTGGAGAACACTGATGAAAATATAGATTTAACTTCGAATTATCTTTTTAAGATTAGATCAAAATTACTTCAAAAATTTTTTAACGGAAACTCTCATTTTTTATTTCATATTCTTGTAGCTGACTTCGAGAAGGTTTCTAAACATTATAATAAAGCATTTTTTCATTAAGTACTTTCTGAGTTATGAGATTCAAAGATTAACAGATAAAGGTTATAAGGTAAATCAACCCACTATCTTAAAACAATTAATTTTAAACTAAAAGAGAATGATTTGGTTGACTTTAATATGTCTTATATTGTCTTTAGGTACAGATTATCTTGAATTTTTTAAATATATTTTTGATTCTACTTTTATTCTACTTTTAGCGTTACCTAGGAACAACAACGTAGATGTAGTAAGCTCTATTTGGAATATATGAGGTATTTTATTAATTTGAGTTCCTCTTACGTCGGAGTGTTTGTTTTACGTGAGTTTTCCATATCTCCCATACCGTGGGTGCTTATCGATGCTATTAGTGCTATACATAAAAAATGGGCTAAAAATAAACATTAAAAATTTAATAAATGTTCAAAAATGTTTCCTTGAATATCAATGCAACATTGTAATCAAAAAAACTTAATCTTAGAACAAATTTCTAGCAACTCTTTGACATGCTTGTGATATTCGTGTCATCTCTCATCGGTGGTCTTGCAAAAACACAGATTTTTAATAAATTCCAGAAAAAAATCAAGCGTAAATAGAGAATGCGGTAGATATGCTACAGGTCCGATCCATCTCTGAGGCAATCTTTCATGCAAATGCATTCTTCGATGATTATGCAGTGCACCATTATGCCGAAATCAAGTATTAAGTCTTATGTGAAGCTTCTCAACGAGAGCCGATAAATCCTTGCGTAAAAACTAGTAAATAGTTATACTCATTTAGACTGGCAAAAAAATAAGGTCTTACAAAATATCCGTTAAAAATCCCACATCAGACATTTAAGTTCCATCGATGTTAATGTGCAACTCGAAACTATGGTGGATTTTCTTTCGATCAATAGTGGTTCGATCAATTATATCTGTTCAGCTGCCAGTATTGTAAAATGTTGCATTACTAAACAAGACATATCTAAAAAAATTTGAGTCGTCTCGCAACATTTTTTTGCAATCATCTGCAAAATTCGACTCTGTCATGTCACCATCAAACAGTACTTGTGTGAGAGTCACATGATAACGGTGAAACTTTAAAGATTGAACCTTAAAAAATTTGGAAACTGTGGTTCTTGAAATGGTTAACTATATCTCTATTTGTCAAGTGCTTATATCTGAGTTTATAACATCTCTAATGCAACAATTGTATGCACATTTTCAATATTATTAGAATCTCTAGGTTGGCTATTTTGTTCTCCGAACTCCGCATCGTTCACGATGCTCTATTACGCAAATTATTTACGCGTAAATCATATTATCATTTAAATGATGCCTTTTTCTAAGAAATGCTTGATGAAACCTCTGATGATATAATGCTACAGCTCTGCAATAGTTACCTTTGCATTCACCAAGCATTAGAAATATGTCGACAATCTCATTCGCGTTGTAATTAGACATACTGAGAGATGAGTAAATGACGAAAACAAACTGAATAAACTGAAAAATAACAAACAAACCGACAGTCGACAGATAAAAAGATACGCAAATAATACACAAATAAATCAATAATAAATAAAGTAAAAAATTCAAAACTTAACAAACATATAAGATAAAATAACATTAATATAAATCACAAAAAAAATCTTGACCTTACCTACAAATTAGTACAAACGAATTTGTATAGATATCTTTCCAAAAATATCACAATGATCTTTACCAAATTTTTCCCATCATATTTTCCTCTTATTAATTGCAAACAACTTTTGGTGCACCTCAAAGGAAACAGAAAACTACTACGATATTGTTCTTGGTTAACGCTAAAAATAGAATAAAAGTAGAATAAAAAATATATTTAAAAAATTCAAAATGACCTCGACATAAGGACAGCATATCAAAGTCAATCAAACATTCTCTCTTAGTTTCAAACTTAATTGCTTTTAAGATAATGGAATGATTTAATCTTCATCTGTTAATCTTCGAGTCTCAAAAAGTACTTAATGAAAAAATGCTTTATTATAGTGTTTTGAAAAGGTCTTGAAGTCAGCTACAAAAATATAAAATAAAAAAATGGGAATTTCTATTTAAAAATTTTTAAGTGACTTTGATCTAACTTTGAAAAAGTCGCTCAAAGTTTCAAGTCCATATTTTTATCATGTGTCCCCTCTAATCATGCAATTTTTATCTGAAAAATTTTTATCTATGTTATGTTACAAAAAGGGTATTAAATATATTAAGTACATACATACACACGCGCGCGCGCGCGAACGCACGCATGCACACACAAGTCCCACTTTAATTTTCACGACATAATAACGCGAAAAATATAGAAGATGTAAAAAATTTTAGATAAAAATTGTATTTGAAGAGAGACAAATAATGGTAAGATCAATTTTTGAAAAAACTGATTTTTCAAGATCACATAAAAATTATTGTCATTTTTTAAAATTATATAATTTTCCTATATAATATTCTTTTACTTATTCGGCATATAATAATGTTATGGTAAAGTCGTCAAAAAAATCGAGTTTATTATCGAATATTTACGAAATATTTTATACTTTATTTTGGGTATATTTTGATATAAAGTATAAAATATTTCGTGAACTAATTTAAATATTCTTTAAATTTGTCTCATATACTACCAGATTAATTTTGCTAGCGACTATATGAATATAAAAAAATGTATTTTACTTAAAATATTAAAACTATTTATATTTTTCAAATAAAATGTTCTGTGTATTCTAGTAATAATTATAGAGAAAAGTTCCATGTGTAACACAACTCGTTAAGAAGTAACTAAATATTTAAAGGAGGAAATTATTTTTCCAATTTTCTAATCATCAAAATTTCTTTTATCTCAAAGAATATCTTTTAAAAGTTCATTTTAATATAGATATATATTTTTTAAAATTATTGTTATTTATATTATATATATATATATATATATATATATATATATATATATATATATATATCGATCTACACAAAAATCTATATCTTACATACAATAAAAGTAAGTGTACAAAAAAATTACATTACAAAATATCAAAAAAGTATTTATGAAATCAAATGTTTAAATTATAGAATAAAATTGTCATAACAAAAAACAATTTAAATATAAGATGCTAATTCTGGTAGATTCGATTTCCACAAAAGTGTCAAACAAAAAATGATTTTTTTTTCAAACGCCAGAACAAGATTAGTCATTTCTTGTAGTTTTTTTAGATGGATAATCCCCGTGTGTTTATTTACACAGGTAACTAAAATCAAAAAACTAACTAATTTGACGTATTTCACATTTACAATGCACATTAACATTAAATACGTATTTTTGAAGACTTATTTTTTGCTTAATAATTGCTCTATTCCTAACTTTTTTGCTCTAATTCGCAAAAAACAATGGCAATAAAAATGGCAGTTAAAACATTTTAATGATAAACTTTTGTAGACTCGCGGAACAAAAGTTTAAGTTTACTTTGTTTGCTCCAAAAGTCTAAAAACAACACTTGACATCTGCAGAAGATGGAAAAACTTTGTGAAAACATTCGATGATTGTGTCATATTATTAAATTATAATATTAATTTACATTTGAAAAATAACTTTATTGCAATATCCTTGATACATTTTTCTCGGCGATTAAAAAAATTTTTTTTAATATTCCTGGTTCGAGAGAAAAATAGTCGCAACAGCTAGAAAATTCAGTACTTTTATTTCTCTAAAAAAAAAAATCATATTGTGCCATATATGCATCTATCATAATACATTGTTTTTGATGCAAAGAATATTTTTGTATGCATGAGTTGTTTAAAAAATAATTGTAAACATTTTTAAATATAAAAATTATGTTAATATTAATAGTAAATTATATCAATATCAATGGTAAAATTGAATCTTAAATAATTATAATTTTTTTAATGATGTTGAAGAAGATCCCTATATTTAAACTAACCGTCATTACCGATCAAGAAAATGATATTTTTGGTTGTCCACGCTTGACGCTAAGATTAATTGACGCTGTTTTCTCTTCTTCCCACCGCCAATAAAGGTTTTTTTAGTATTGTGCGTGTCTTGTTCGATGAAGAAGACAATCATTCCACGAGAACAGAAATCATTTTTACGTTTTATATTAAGTTTCCAAGCAAGAAGACTACACTTAGCCTTGCCAAAAGTTACAATTAAAGTTACAAATGTAATAAATACACTTAGCCTTGCCAAAAGTTACAGTTAAAGTTACAAATGTAATAAATACAATGAAGCGAGTCATTACGTAATCTTAATTGATGTTTATAATAAATATACGTTGTAGGAAACACTATCAAAATGTACAGGGTTTACCAAAAGTGTGCAAACCCCTAAATAACTTTCGTAAAAATGAAAATATTAAAAAACGGTAAAATATGTATTTTGATTTATCAAAAAAGCTACCCTTTGACATGGATACCGATCATCCCTCGGGTATAGAGGGATAAAAGAGGATTAAAAATTTTAAATCGGACTAAGGATCGAGTGGGGGCTCATTTGAAAGGTCTTTTGATAACAAACACTCCTAAAATTTCAAGTCGTTACGACATCCCCCTTCAAAATGGCGGCCTCAAATATCGAAATTTCATGCATTTAACGTTATTCAAGAATCAACTGCGTGAAAGTGGCATGAATCTGATACCTTGTGTGTGTGTGTGTGTGTGTGTGCGCGCGCGCGCGCGCGCGTGTGCGCGCGTGTGTGTGTGTGTGTGTGGATCGTTCGGTCGTATGATCGTAAGATGTATTTGGACAGTAACGGTTAATTTCTGCTTACTCAAAGTTGAAGTTAAAAGGTGAAAGTTAATGAAAACATATATATGCACGCACACACACGTGTACATCATACGATTAATAAATTAAAAATTAAACGTTTTAAAAATGGCTGGCGAATTGTCGGAACGTGAAAGAATCACTATCCTCATGATGCGTGGATGATCGGTATCTATGTCAAAGGGTAGCTTTTTTTGATAAATCAAAATACGTATTTTACCGTTTTTTTATATTTTCATTTTTACAAAAGTTATTTAGGGGTTTCTACACTTTTGGTAAACCCTGTATAGCGTGGTAACCTTTATTAATATTACGGAAATGTCAGAATTGAATTATTATTCGCTACATGATTTCTTCATCCGTATAAAACATAATTGTAATTTTTTTTTATAGAGTTATAAATATACGTTCAAATTAAAAATACTATCATTTTATATTATAACGCAATAGATATTTTTTCATAAAGAAATGCAAAGGAATGAATTTAAAAAAAAAATTATTTCTTTAAAATAATATAGGTAAATAAAAATGTATTTATTATAAAACTTTTGTATAAAACATTTTTTTAATATCATAGCAATTTAATATCATAGCAATTTTTTTAATATCTTGAATAGTTTTTGAAATTAAAAAGTCAAATACCGCTCTCTAAAGGATGATTTTACTCTTTAAAATCATTGTGCGACATCAATTGATAATTTTTAAATTCATTTATTTATCTCATGTATATGTATACGTAAAGTTTCATTAGAATTTGATACTTCGTGAGAATTCCTTGTAAGTGCATCATACTTATAAAAAATATATAATATACTGGAAGGCATATGATTTTACTTATTTTTGTATAACTGTAACTAACATACCATACTAAACATCTCAAGCTCTTATCTCGTAGACGACACATATAATACAAAGATAAATAAATATTATTCTTGTCCTATAAGTTGAAAACTATTCTTTATCATTGTTTAAATTGTATTTGTGACTAATATATTCCATATTCTTAGACATGTCGCTAGACAAATCGCACATAATGCATACAAATGTACATTATGTACATTAAAAAATACGTTTCGTAACGAGTGTTGCGAATATGTTTTAAAAGACGAAATTGCTTGCATGTATTACAAATACACTTAATACAATACAGTTACAAATACATTTAATACATAAGATTATATCAATTAATTCGGTATGCATTATAAACTTCCAGACACCAAAAAATATTGTTTAAATTTAAATAGTATTACAGAAAGCTTTTGCAGTTTATTAATGTAGAGAAAGAAGCATATACATGCATATAATCCTACAATCATATTTATTATAAACTAATTCTCGTTTAATTCTGAGCTTATTATAAAAATTTTAAAAAGTTTTGATGATAAATAAATAATATAAATAATAGAATTGTAAAATTCTCTCTCTCTCTCTCTCTCTCTCTGTAGTGCACTTTTATAATTTTTTTTTCATTTTGATATATTAATAAAAACATTTTCTCATTTCTATAAAGTGTTCTAATTTATTTTTCTCAATCAAAAACTTAGGCAAAAATATTTCAGACACAAACGTTATAAAATATAGAGGTCAACAAATAATAGTAAAATTAATACAAAAAATCGTTTTTTTAAGATCATACAAAGACATATCGCCATTTTTTAAATAAAATTATATAATTTTTTTATATAATATGGTTTTTCTAGATATTCTGTATATAAAAATATATAAAAATATAAAATCTCTCAAAAAAATCAATAATTTACAAAATATGTTATACTTCATTCTGCCAATATTTTGTGACATAAAATACAAAATAACTCATAAATTATTAACTTTTTGATAATTATATTTATCTATATATACTTTTAAATATAAAATAATGATATGAATTAATTGGTGTACACATACACGCACACGCACGCATGCACACACGCACGCACACACACATCATACACGCGCGTGCACACGCACAAAGAAAATACATTGCTTACTATTTACTTACATTGCTACTAAAAAAAGTATGAAAACTTGATATTTTTATAAATAATTTAAAAAAAAAAACATATGATTATACTTTTCAAAAAAGATGTAATTACATATGTTATAGTATAATATGTAATAGATATATAACTGCACAATGGTACGTAATATATGTAATTAAATTTAATAATATATTTATAAAAATGTCAAGTTTATTTCTAAAAATCTACAATAAAAACACAATTATACCAATATGAGTACATGCCAAAATAACTGAATACAAGTATTTAACGAAAACATTGTTAGTGACATAAGAAATTATTAAGTATAAAAGTTCATGTAATATTAGTTGAATTATCGCTTAAATAACGGCAATAGAAGCATTTTCAACAAAACCTTTACATATGAATCAATAATTTTAGTATAAATAATGTGTACTTACAATTAGATTAAACATTGCATTTATGGGGAGGGAGCAGAGAGGCAAAAAAATCAGCTAAACCTTAATAAGTAGTTTTCTTTATCCTTCTCTTCTTTTCTCTTTATTTCATAATAAAATGAGAAAGACTATAAATATTAATTTTCATCCCGCAGACGAGAAGATTGATTTTGCGTTTGATATAATAATTGATGTATAATTGCTATTTTACATTTAAGTTACAAAATAAATTTTTCTTTAATATTTCGTTATAAAAATTGATATAATAAAATGTGTAACAACAAAAATACAAAAATATATTAACATAAAAAACAACGACATAAATAATATTAACAAATAAAATACGCAAATACATTAAATTCGTGATCTCTATGCAATCACACAAATTATAACAAAATTAGAGCGCAAGTTTTACAAAGATACGTATTTTTTTTACGTTCTCGATAGATTTTTTTAAGGGCATATGAAAACATAAAAGATTCTAATCATTGTATTTGTAATCAAGATACGCGAGAAATACTGCTTGGTCTCGACCTTGACAAGAAATTGCAATGTTACAGAGTGACGAGAAGCTTGTCAGCCAAGTGGCCGAACAAGAGATAGCTATTGAGGACAATGCTCCTTCTCAAGGATATCCACTCCTCTCGATAGAATCCGGAGAGATAACTGAGATCAAGAATGCTAACATATACGTATCTTTTTTTTGTTGATAAAATTCTTGATTTTCAAAGAAAAATAGCTAATAATAGATGTGTGTACCAGAATATGTTAAGAGATTTAAATTAGATTTAAGTTAGAAGATAATGTAGGAAAAAAAAGAGCGCCAATCGTAGCGCCAATTGAAGTATTCATAGGTGGTTGCAGTAATTACGAGAACAATGAAACAATCATGGGGAAGTATCCTAAATGCTAGGATTGCTAAGAATTAGAACAAAATTTCAAGTTCCAAATCTCAGTCGACTCCAATTTTTCCGCCTACAATAATATCATATATCAATTCAAACTTTCATATTTTTTCCCTCATGTTCTTTTTCCTTCATATTATTTAATTCGCTACTTAATCACGCATGCAGAATAAAAATATTTTTTAATGAAAATATTTTTTTATTCTGTTCTTTTTTACAAAATATTATTTGATATTTCGTTATTAATTTAATTCCAAATTGTAACAATCACAAATTGTGGACAATCGATTTCTGTATATAATTTCAAGATAAACACACTTATAAGAGCTCCTGGCGAAATTTGCTATAATTCTTTATTTGTTCATAATTTCTTTTTGCTGAATAAATTTTTGAATAAATATGAACAAATTGTGAACAATTAAATTCTCCGCATATATCATTTTTTTTTTTAATGCACTTAAGGATATTCATGTTAAAATATGCTCAAATTTGTTTATTTATAAATATTTTTAAAATGTAGACAAAAAATTATTATTTATGAACAAATGTGGACAAATTGTGAACAATCAAATGCCATATCAATTTTGAAAAAGTTTGCATTTAGAGGTGCCAACTTCACAGATCTGATATAATACCCAGATAATATTACATTTTGTAATTTACGTTACATTTCACACATCAAGTAGTATATTCTTATATTATATACAATTATATTTAAAATTATACAAGAAAGTTAAGATATTCTCTCACATATCCATCATATAATATCCACAATGCTAAACAGCAAATTTCGAATTATTATTGATTAATATATTAATAAATTGCTTGTTATTTAATTTCAAAAATAGGAAAAAATGAAAATATATAAACATAATTTATTTCTATTAATATTTGTCATAAGGTCACACATATATTGTCCCTAAGTAATATACATAAGATTAGAAGATAGGACAACAGAATTAAGAAAAGTCATACCAATCTCCAAAAGAATTTTCCTCCGCTACAAAATAAAATATCCGCATTAAAACCAAAGAAAATAAAATTTCTTTAAACTATGTAAATGATCTCACAATTTAGAAGAAGAATTATCTTAAATCATCAAAGCTGGATCTTGGTTGTCTAATAGTATTTTTATTTTAAATTTTTCAGTTTAAATTACGCGTCGAGTAATGTCGAAATTAAATACAATCCAATATATTGAAATGAATTAATAATATCACAAATTATTGTTGAATATTAAACGAAATCTGTTTCTGATATAATAGATGTTATTGTGTGTTTAGAAGGCAGAGCCCTCTTGTATTATTATTTCTGTCTTCTCGCATCTATATTACTCTCTATATTACTTTTGTACTTCTGTGATTCAATATAAGAGCTTACATTTTTGTTAATTAAAAAAAGTCTATGTGTCTCTATAAAAGGATGTCTAGTTTTTATTCCTATTTTACCTTTCACAATTTTGTACAATTATATTGTCAAATATGATGTGATATGTGATATGTAGCGTTTTAAAAACTGTAAGAAATATTGGGTTGAGAAAAAAGTTTCTTCGTATTCTCCCAGTAGTAGTGGCTTTAGGATCGCATAATTCTGGTAATATGAATCAAATATGGCAATATTTACGTGCGTTTGAAAAATGACATATCATAGAGTAATTAAAAAAAAAGTTGTGATACTTGTTTATTCAGTCAAAAGTTATTGCATCTTGAAAATGTGAAAAAAATAAAGAAGAAATTCGATATATTTTGAAATTTTATTACAAAAAAGGGAAGAATGCGACTCAGGCTGTTAAAAAAATTTGTGATGTTTATGGACATGAAGCAGTATCAGTAGCACATTTTAAAAGTGCAGTCGGAAGACGCCACGCCAAACTTTATATTCATTTGATGCATAATTAACATATTTATTAACATATTTATTGTCTCACACACACACACACACACACGCGCGCGCGCGCACGCACAGCATATATGTATATATGCATATAAGTCAGTATATACTAAATATTATCATTACTAAATATTATCATAAGGTAGAGAATAAAAAATGATTAAAAAATATTATTCTGCCATGGCGTCTCCCGACTGCTTTATTAAAATGTCCAATTAATTATAGTGTTAAAAAAATAATAAACTTTTCAATTATATAAGATAAAAGTCTTTAAATGACTTTAATATAATGTGCTAGATATATAAAAATATATTTCAGTGATCATGTATTTCTATCCACCATAAATTATACATTTTTATATTCATTAATAACTTGTTAATTATAATATTATTTTATAAATAAAATTATTTTATACTTTTATAAGCTTCAAATTTTTATTACATATCTATTTTTCTTTACTTTTACATTTTTGTTTATATATGTAAAAAACTAACTAACGAATCAAATGAGATTCAATGGCTCCAAGAATAAATCAAAATTAATATAAATTGCCTGTACGAGCCAACGCAGTTGTTTGAGTGATAAATAATTATGTAAAATTATCCAACAAACATTTAATACAAAGTTGACTTATTACAGACGTTTCGATCCTTAATGTGAATCCTCTTCAGTGTACAGAGATGTTCTTGATGGTACAAATATATATAATTTTATCAGTAAAAATCGTTACATGGATGGATAATATAGAGTAGTGAGACAGAACAATCGCACCTCTTTCCATCGAGAATCAAAGATAAAATTCCAAAGGAGATTTTAGTCGAGTTGCGGTAAAAAATTTTCGGTGAGTTATCATAAAAAACTTGGTATAAAAAACATTAATTAAAGATTAGAGATGACATAAAATTGAAATGAGAATAAAAATAATAAATAAGAAGACTTACGTGGAAGGAAGAGAGACTGTGAAAATATTACGAGCGGTACCAAGCGCAAAGCAACAATGACAACGCAATGATTAAGAGAAAAATATATACTACCCCCCCACTATTAATAATAACACAAATAATACAGATTTCCAATGTAAAGGGCTCTTAAATTATCTAATAATGTCAAACTAAGGGATCAAGAGAATCATGCTATAAATTTAGGTCATAAGATTGTTTTTTTAAGTAGTAATATCGAAGTCACATCCGAAGAAACACAGAAGAAAGACAGAATTCTGTCATTATTGAACACCGTTTAGAATTTTCGCATGATTTTGATTGGGATAATATCGAGATTTTAAATGAGGAGATTCATTTCAACAAAAGAATTATTTAGGAGATGATCTACATAAAAAAACAATCTTATAACCTAAATTTACAGCATGATACTGATTCTCTTGATCCTATTTATTTCGATATTATTAGATAATTTATGAGCCTTCTGCATTGGAAATCTGTATTATTTGTGTTATTAATAGTGGGGCGTAGTATATATTTTTCTCTTAATCATTGCGTTGTCATTGTCGCTTTGCGCTTGGTACCGCTCGTAATACTTTCACAGTCTCTCTTCCTTCCACGTAAGTCTTCTTATTTATTATTTTTATTCTCATTTCAATTTTATGTCATCTCTAATCTTTAATTAATGTTTTTTATACCAAGTTTTTTATAATAACTCACCAAAAATTTTTTACCGCAACTCGATAAAATCTCCTTTGGAATTTTATCTTTGATTCTCGATGGAAAGAGGTGCGATTGTTCTGTCTCACTACTCTATATTATCCATCCATGTAACGATTTTTACTGATAAAATTATATATGTTTGTACCATCAAGAATATCTCTGTATACTGAAGAGGATTCACATTAAGGATCGAAACGTCTGTATGTAATAAGTCAACTTTGTATTAAATGTTTGTTGGATAATTTTATATAATTATTTATCGCTCAAACAACTGCGTTGACTCGTACAGGCAATTTATATTAATTTTTGTTTATATTTTTCTTGTCTAATTTTATTACTTTAAGCTTCCTTAAACTCTCTCGCTTTGTTATTATCTTTATCATTTTTATCATTTTTTAACTTAAATTATTATATGTATATAAATTAATTTTTTACTACTTTATTTTATTTATTAGAGATTTTAATTTTAAGTATTCAATTTTTAGAAAATTTTTATTTTTTATATCTTTTGTATTATTTTAAACTTTTTAAACTTGTTTTTTTTATGTTATTTTAATTTAAACTTATTGAATTTGTCCTTTTTTCATTTATCTTTAAATTTTTGTCTTTTATTATTATAAGATAATATTTGTATGTAATCTAAACATTTAATTTAACTTACATTAGGCAGCAGTCGGGAGCTTCTTTTATTTAAAAAACTTTTGTATCATTTTGTTAGTAAGTTTTTTTTTAACTTTTTTATTTTAACTTTTTATTTTATATATTTTTATATTAATGACACTTTTATTTTTTATTTTGACTTTTATTTTTTTAATTTTAAATTTTTAGTTAAATTTTTTATGTTCTTAGTTTCAGTTTCTTTTTAACTTTTTATATACAGATTTAGTTTTCTAAAAAACTGTTTTTATATCATTTAATTCTTTAAGTTTGTTTTTAATTTTTTTACTACTTCATTTATTTAAAATTTCACTTTTAAATATTCAATTTTTAGAAGTATTTAATTTTTACTTTTTTATATCTTTTGTATTATTTTAAACTTTTTAGACCTGTTCTTTTTCCCAATTTTTAAAAAATTGTTAACTGTTTAAATTTTTATATTTTTGGGGGGGTTGTTTTATTTTAATTTAATTATATTAAGATGTTTAATTCGCGTAATAAAAAAACATTTTATAAAAAAATTATTAATAAATGACGAATTATTTATTGACGTTCCATTTTCATTTCATATTCCTTGTCTTCACAAATTGTTGATGATTACTCTTCGATTTCACACATAGATCCATAACATTACTAATATGCACATTATAAGTGCGGCGCAATTATGCTGCCAGTATGCATGTATATGTTGTGACGCCTTCAACGGCACTGTCACAAGGGCAATAGCCCACCCGAGAGGGGAAACCTCGGGGATGGTCCTCCGTTGTCTAGGAAAGAATTCACCCCGCGATTATTTGGTGTGTATTTTATTGTTGTTTTCTTTCTATTTATCATTTTGTGAGTCCGAAAGGAGTGGCGGAGTGGCTGACAGTCTAACTTTGTAGAGAAAAGGGATCCTTAACACCGCTTTTGGAGAGGAGCAGCCTGGAAAGGAGAGAGTAATGTGTCAGAGGAAATGCCGTCACAGTCAAGTTCTTGCCCCGCTATCGACTAGAAAGGAGGTCTTGGTGAATTGGCATCGGATTGAAATCTACACGGTGCTGAAAGGAATGGATATGGAAAGGACCCCATCGTGCGGCCGAACGGAGGGAGGGTCGACCAAGGATCTCGAGAAGGATACTCGCCACGACCTGACCAGCCGGACGGATCCTGCCCCTGAAAGAACGGAAAATTCCCGATAATACCGATGGACCGAAAAAGTGTTTCCGCAATCAGCGAATCTAAGGATTACCAAAGGACCGATCGAGAGCACCTCACGCACGTTATTGATGGGATGCGCTAAAAATTTCGAGAGGCCTGGGCGAGCGCCGACGGCAGCTACTGTTCGGTGAGCAAGCACATGGAGAGGACATCCGAGGAAACCCGACGATCCCGCTTCTAGCGACTTGTGTAAGCTACCACTCCGACCACATATTATAGTAAACTCCGGATAGGGCCAAGGTCTCGCTTATCGTTATCGTTTGTAAGGTAAATTTGTAATTACTGGCGAACGGTGCCGAGCGAGTGCTCAACCGTTAACGTATCATTGCCGCGAGGCTGGCCTGCTCCGGGTATTGCGGGGGAAAGAACTTCTCTCAGAAAGATTGTCGCCGACAGTTTTGCGTGTCGTTGCATTTTGTCATCTTGGTATCTTATCGTGAATTGTCATGTATCGTATCGTTTCGGGCTGCGAGTTCTGTCGTTTCATTTCGTATATCGTATCGTCTTGTTCCGAACGGACAGCCCGCGAATTGCCGTTTAGAATGGCGCATCGCGTCACCTCATGTTCGACATACCGTTTTTGAATAATCAAATTATTCCTAGAGCGTTGTATTGCGCGTCATAGCGAGCGAGTGATAGTCTATTGTACCGATTGCGAGTCAACGGATTTGCGCGGCCTCGCCCTCTACGAGACTGCAGGTGCCGTATGGGTCACGTCTGCGCAAGAGTCGTAACCGCTGCGAAGAGGTGTCGACATGACGATGAGAGAGCGGAATATAATGTGAAGCGTCAAAACATATTTCGTGGGGAAGTCTTATCGAGGAGTATTACGTGTCTCTTTCCGTGGAACTAATAGCATTGTGTCGAGTTCGAGCGCATACTCGGAGTCGCGCATTCGACTCTCTATAGTTTTATATTATTCAATACGTATATTTCTATTATCTTTCGTATACATATATCTTTATGTTTCTTAACGTATTGTAACATTCCCATTAGTGAACTTCTTAAATTATCACATATCGTATCAATCTAACGATTTAGAATTTGGACGGGCCTTCTCGGGATTCGGCGGTCCCAAAGGCTAGCCCGTGTGGCGCAACCACGTGAACTGCCATTTTTTTTCCTATCTTGAGTCATTCTTTTTTTTGTTTTCCTCTATATAACACGATCATGCTACTAACATATTCATCTGTATATTTATCTGTATTGCCATTCTTCATTTCTTGTCTACTAATCCTAAATATGTGTAAATTTTATTAATTATTAATTAATTTAATATACATACTGTATAATAATAAATATATACTATATAACAGTGCTCTCCAGGATTTATAGTTTTGGACTTAAAATTGAAATAAATAACACATTAAAAACTTATAATGATTTTAGACTAGTATTGTTCCTGAGTGTCGCGTACTACGAAAAAATATATATGAATATATATATTAAAAAAAAAATATATAAAAAAATATATATATAAAAAAAATACAAAAAAAAAATATATATATAAAAAGAAATCGGCAATAAACCGAAACTCCAAATTCTGGACAGCATTCTGCTATATAATATATGTAATAATAAAAAATGTAAATGTCTCCTTACTGTTTAACGAATCCATAAATATTTCACACTTATATGTTTTTTAATGATTTTTTCATATACGTACTAATATTTCAATAAATTTCAAACTTGTAATATAATAAATTGTTACAATATAATAGATATTTACATAAAAATTAAATAATAAATATTCATCTGTTTTAAGCTTGTTATAGATGTTTTATAAGTATTCACATCTTCTTATTATATATCTAATTTATATTATACATCTTTTAACAACCTTAACTTCTAATTATCCTCCAAAGCTATGTTGACTTTGACTAAGCTGCGTTTGGAAACTTCATCCAAGTGTGCTAAGTCATTCTATCTTTGTTTTACGTCTAATGAACAATAAAAATAATTCGTGAAAAAGACCTTACAGCCTGAGTGATCCACAGGAGGAGGTGGTTGTGTAAAATTCAACGTGATGCTCTTTTTAATTTTGAACGTTTCGATTTCGCTCATTTAATTTTGATCATCTTCAGCTGTACATAAAATTACAATTCGAATTAAACAGGAGAGGATATACTTTGTGTTTTTGTTTCTCTTTATATTACAATAAATTAGATAAATATACACAYCACTAATGTTCAAATCTAGGTGATCGTTAGCATTTGCAAACCATAGGAGTCATCGGACGCAGAGAGGTTAAGGATGCAACACGAAGGATGCAATCCGGATGCATCGGAGCTTCTGTGAGAGATTTATTAAACCAATATATTCTATATTAAAATTATTTCGCGAAGCTGTTAGAGTTTAAAATTCATCAAGGTCAAAACGTTAAAAATAATATGTTGAATGAAAACCCACTCGCCAAGTAATTGGCTGCGTTCAGCAGAAAAAGCCGCTCAGTGGTTTTTTTATTACGATTGGTTTCTACACTTAGATCCAGCGAAACTCTAAGAACCAATCATATTAAAGAATCAGTGAAGAATCAGTCACTCAGTAAGCGACTTTTTCTGCTGAACGCAAGCAATGACTGTGATTGATTGAATCTAACTAATCATGTTCAATCGCACTAGCACACTTAAGTGAAGTTTCCAAACACATCCTAAATCACTAAAGTTCTTTACTTACAAATAAATCTCTTGGTGAATCAAAATAGTTCCTAGATTCATCCGACATCCAATCAAAGAACATGCAGACAACTAGGATTCACTTATAACCAATCAAAAATCATATTGACAAAATATACTTTTATTTATTAACAGAAAAATTAATGGTAAATATAATCTTTAAATCTTGTTTGTTTAATAAGAAGTCTATGGCCAAAAGTTGATAAGGAAATATATTGCAATTGTGGAGATCTTCGATAACAACCGATTTGATCTCGGTGAAATGCATACTCCCTCTGTTTTTTGCCAATCTTCGATTGGCAGTAGTCGGGAGTAATAAAAAGAATTTAGGACTTTATATTAACATCTTATTAGACAACAGTTTTTCTCCAAAACTCATCTTTCATAAAATGAATCTTAGAAATAAGAATCAGTAAAATAAAGTCGGCCTAACTAACGAGTAAATAATTAAATTTGCAGATCCAAGCGCTTAAACACCTTCATGTGTGTAAGCGAAGTGTGCGCTGCGGTTTTTAAAGCATAAGATGTAATTGATTTCACGAGATCGATATCATCAGAGTCGACCGCGACAAACAGCAATTCTCGTTGTTTGCCTGGTCGTCCGGGGCGACCAATCGGAGAGTTTTTAAAAAAGAGAGAGCCGATTCGGAATGTTCGTAAAACGCCGGCGAAGAGTTTTCGAAGTATCCTGCCGTACAGCGGGAGCGAATATGTTATGTTTAGTGAGAGCTGTGTAATTTGACAATAAAGTGTTTAAAAGTGTCCTGTCAGCCGTTCACTTCGTTGTTTATTTTTTGCCTCCCTTACATGTGTTTATTTAAATGTTAACAATTAACAAATTAAATCATATTGACCTTCATACTAAAAAATTCCCGGCGGTACATGTTTCGACTACATTAGTCTTCATCAGTCGCAAGTAGCAATCTATATCATCATCGTTCTGCTTTGGTGAAATTATGGACCCAAAAAGAAGATATATAACTCATATCCAGAGTGAATCTTAACCGTGAAGTGATTATCCCTGTGTATTATCAGCCATGTCTTTCAAATATTCAAAGCTGTCATGCGATCGTTAATTTCTTTCTTCAATTATCAGCATTGTCAATATCTAATATTTACGTGATGGTGTAAAATATTTGGACCGTGCATTGTTAAAAAACTGTATTAAATCATACCAATTAGTAAATTTAATAAGTTAATAATATAAATTTACTGTCAATTACCTGAACTTAGAGCAAAGATTTCCCATACATCAAGAGCATTTCAGAAACAATAAATTCTTCTATTGACAAAAAAGAATACTTGATTGGATATAGAATGTTGAACAAATTGACTGCATTTGTGAAAAGACATAAGAACAAAAACATGTTAAAGGTTAATAATAATATAGTGTATAAAATGTGGATAATTAGCGATAGAAATCATGCTAAAAGATTAACATACGAATGCATTAAATGCTTCAAAAGCAAATCTCAACAAACACAAGCTTTAATGGGAGAATTACCTCGCCTATCTGTTAGCATGCTATTCTATTCTTCATGCCACAGACGTGAATTACGCTAGCTCATTTTTGTTCAAAGAAAGAATAGAGGATGCAAGACAAGCAAATGTTTCATACACACACATGCACACGCACACGCACACACAGGGTGTGTCATCAAAATCCGGACAAATTTCAATTCAAATTTCTCTCCATATTGTGTCTCCGCCAAACGTCACTCTTGGGGATTGAGTAAGCCTGATGCTTTTAGTAAACAGTCATAAACTCAAAATGGCCGCGGCGTCGACACCAGGCAGAAAATATAATCGTAAAGCCGCAATTATCGAAGGCCTTCGCGCTGGACGATCACCAACGGAAATAATTCGGTTTTTTGGAAATCCGAGATCAACCGTTTATGACGTTGTGGCAAAATATAGTGCTTCAGAACAATCAAACGAAAATTCCAGTACGCCAGCGAAGAAGAGTCACTCGAAAGAATACACCGCGAGAACCTCTGCAGTGATCAAAAGGACCTAATGCCACCGCATTTCTTTAAAAATAAGGAAATGGTCACTAAAGAAGTGTACGTGAACGTTCTGGCGAGTGTAGTAAAGTCGTGGATGGAAACTGTTGCATTTGGAGGGCCATGTTTTTCAGCAGGACAGTGCACCGGCTCACGAGCCATTTGGTTCAAAACTGGCTTTCAGACAATATCGATATATTTTGGTCCAAGGAATTCTGGCCTCTTAATAGCCCAGATTTAAATTCTTTGGACTACTACGTGAAGCGTTGTTGAAAGGGTCACCAAGTCCAGGTATTCTAACGTGACGTCATTAAGGACTATTGAAGCAGCATCCGCCGATATAGATAGCGTTACACTGTGCATGCGAACGCTTCAGATCGAGAATAGAAGCCGTGATTGAAGCTGATAAGGGCTATATTGAATAATACTCTGTCGAGACCCACTACGTGATATGCAAAAGAATTTTTTGTAATATTCAATTTTTTCGTTAATAAAATTTCGTTTAGAGAAATTGTTTGATTTGTCCGGATTTTGTTGACGCACTCTATATATATATATATATATATATATATATATATATATATATGCACATATATATATTTATTTATTTTATAGCAATCAAGACAATTCAATTAAAGTTAATTTCAAATATAACTGCGGAATAATTTATTGCAGCACTTAGGCAATTTTCAGCTAAGCGTGATAAACGCATATTTATTTCGATAATTAGTCTAATTGTAGACGTCAAAACAGAAAAAGGGAATCTATCTTAAGAGGCAAAAAAAGTGATTTTTTATAATATTTTTCAAAAGGAAGAATAATGTTTATCATTTTAAAACATTTTGTACGTTTTAATACAACTATTAAAGAATATATTCAAATTTTTTGTATATAAAAAGGTACAATATGATAAATAAATAAACATTTATCATTTTGCGTCTCGCCATCGGAGTTATCGTTTTGTACACGGGGTCCGCCATCAAAATCCGGACAAAATGAACAATTTGTTTAAACAAAATTCTATTCGCCAAAATGTAAAAATTACAAAAAACTTTTTGTACATTATTAGTGGTAGTCTTTTAGAGTAAAATTACTCTATATAATCTCCTTTTGCTTCGATGACAGCTTCGATCCTTGTTCTAGCTAGTACGCTCTTTACAACGCGTCTTTGTCTATATTGGCGAATGCCGCCTTGATAGCGGCCTGGAAAGATGTCACGTTGGGATGTCTCGACTTGTTGGTCACTCGTTCAATGACTCTACACGTAGTAGTCCATCGGATTCAAATTTAGACTCAGAGACCAGAATTCCTTATACAATAAGCAACTCTGTTCATCTTTGGCCTCGGAGAGCATTTGTCGAACTTTTATCACTTTTATCAGGATTTGAAATGTAAATCCTTTTCAGCAATTGTCACACCCAAAGTTTTTGCTAATTTCGTCGTAGAGATAGCCCTGGGTCCTATGAAATGAGCTCTTGAGCCCTTTTAGTAATTGTTGGAGTCCTTTCCAACTTTTCTTTTTCGTCGGATTGACAGAACCTTTTTTGAAAATCGTCTTCGAAATCAAATATTTAGCCGCAATATCATATATGATTGATCTCAGGTATCCGAAGAACGGAATAATTTCGGTCTGCAAACGCCCAGCGTAAAGACTTTCGATTATTGCCGCTCTTCGGTTATACTCTGCACTCGCTCTTATATGATCGAACATTTTGAAGTTATGCACGCTTAGTACAAACATGTGACTTGCCCATCAACAACGTCTACCTACCGCCGAAATCAAATAAAGCGGAAAATTTAAAAAAAGTTACAATTTTCACTAGATAGTGTTTCGTTATGAATTAAAAAGAAATTGACATTGAGTCTTTTTTTTAATTTTTTAGGTTCATCGAAGAGAGTTGGTCATTATCTAATTAACGAGCTCTATAAAAAGTCAATTGATCAAAAAAATTTTTTTTTAATCACAAAAATGAAGAAAGTGCAAAAAACAGATTTCGAGAAAAACGCGTTCAAAATTTTAAAGAATAGTCCTTGAAATACAGCAATTTCTCGTTCCAAATCCCTTTGTAATTTTAGATAATTGTTTCGACAATTGTTTGATATTACAAAGAAAACTTAGTAAACAAATTCTGAGTCGATGGAGAAAAGCAAGGGATTAGAGCATGCTTCGGATCGTCGCTGCGCTTCCGTTACAAGCGCTATATCTACCAAAGGACTTCAAATTTCGCTCTAAAATTTTAGAAACATTCTCAAAGAGTTGCATTATCGATTTATGAAAAAAAACAAAAATCGACTTTTCTAGACTCTATAAAATAGGTTCCCTCCTTATATATATATATATATATATATAATTTGGACAATTTGTTGATGAAAGAAGGAAAGAATCGGCGAAGCTATAAGAATCAGCTAGATAGTATGCGACTCTTGCAATTCAAAATAATAATCACAAGGGCGAATAACAGTTGGACGCTGTTTTTTGTGCGTATCAAAGTGCTAATAAGCGTGTATTATTAACAATCTTAATTAACAATTATCATTACATTAAACTTCAAACGTTTCGACTCTTCTTTGAATAATTTTCAACAAAAAAAAAAACGCAAAAATATAAAATACGGATTTCAGGTGTGAGAACCGATAAAATAGTAGAGTTAATCACATTTGCAAAGCCGAGTGGTAACATTTCGGTTTGTAATCAACTTACAAGTGAGTGACATAACGCAATCCTTTAAAAATTAAAAGTACAAAGTAGAAATTTTCCTTTTTCAATCACTCACCACTGGAAGCCTGATAACAAACTCATTGAAAAATTCGCTGATGATCAAACAGTCTCGGAGTTCCCCAATTGATAAAACAATTAAGTCAATAAAACAGTCAGAAATTTAAAATGGTTACAAGATGTTGTCGTATAGGCCGCCAAGGTAGAACTGAGTTTACAATGTCGAATTAAAACGATGTTATGTGTCAACAAAGTTATACGAATAATAGGACGGAAAAAACAATATTTATAATTTACTCAAGATCGAAATATATGCGTCATCGAGATGTTCCGTGTCGGACTGTACATTGCCATTCTTCTGTTTTTTTTATAAACATTTCTGATACTAAACGCTTCCCAAGAAATCTTTCAGAATCTAAAATCTTGACATCCTCCCAATCAATATCGTGATTGAATTGTAATCTATGTTCAGTAATTACGGACTGTATGGTGGTATTCATACTGATGTGATTATGGTGCTCTGAAATCCTTGTCTTTAACTGTCTCGACATCTGTCCAAACATAAGAAGCGTCACAATTTTTACAGCATAATTTATACACTACATCTTTATTCGATAGTTTTGGGAGGATGTCTTTATGCGCTTTAATGATTCCTCCGAGCGTATTTAGGCCGTAAAAAGAAAGTCTTGTGTTTAAACCTCTGTATTACCTCTTTAAATTTGTCAGCAAATTTTGGTAGGTAAGGTACTGTGAACCATGGCGTGTTATAAGATGCATTAATTATATCTTTTTTTTTCTTCTTTTCGCGTTTGCGTAAAAAATCATGAGTTAATCGTGTCAAAGATAAAGCTCAATCACTCACACTTCAATTTACTATGGAAAGAAGGGTCAATAATTTAAATTTTCTTGATGGCACGATTAAAATCGTTGTCAATATTATCGAGCTCGACTGATTTCACAAACCTAAGAGGAGGATCTTTTTCTAGGAGGTACTTGAATTTCTCTATATCCTCTCACTCAGAAACGTGGTACTATTATCGGGATGACCGAGCATTTCTTTTATCACATCCTAAATATCATCAAAAAAACTTAGAATTAGTCATCAACACTCTATTAAATAATGATTATCCTCTAAGTTTTATCTTTGACACGATTAACGATTGAAATATTTGTTACGCAAACGCGATATCATTTCCGAAAAGAAGAAAAAAATAGATATAATGAATGCATCTTACAACACGCCATGGTTCACAGTACTTTACCTACCAAAATTTGTTGACAAATTTAAAGAGATAATATGTGATTTAGACACAAGACTTTCTTATAGAAAATACCACCATACAGTCCGTAATTGCTGAACACAGACTACAATTCAATCACGATTTTGATTGGGAGAATGTCAGGATTTTAAATTTTGAAAGATTTCTTGAGAAAGATTTAGTATCAGAAATGATGTTTATAAAAAAACAGAAGAATGGTATTAATTTACAGTTCAATATGAAACATCACGATGATGCATATATTTCGATCTTGAGTAAATTATAAATATTGTTTTTTCCGTTCTATTATTCGTATATCTTTATTGATACATATAACATCGCGTTTTAATTTGACATTGTAACCTCAGTTCTACCTTGATGGCCTATACGACAACATCTTAACCGTTACCGTCATCTGTAACCGTTTTAAATTTCTGACTATTTTATTGACTTAATTATTTTACCAACTCCGCTGCTCCGAGCTGTGGAACTCTGAGACTGTTTGATCATCAGCGAATTTTTCAATGACTTTGTTATCAGGTTTCCAGTGGTGAGTGATTGAAAGAGGAAAATTTCTACAATATACTTTGCGACGACGGACTAGCCCTTGGGATTGCCGAATCCCAAGAACGCCCGTCCAAAATTGTAAATCGTAAGATCGATATGATACGCGATGATCTGAGGAGCTCATTAATCGGAGCGTGACGATACGCGAAACGAAGACTGGACGATACGCAACGAGGAAAACGAGACGACGACGAACACAGTGCAATACGCGATAAAAAGAACGAGATGATACGCGACAGAAAGAACGACCCAATACGCAACAACAATACTTAAGAAATGGGCGCCAGGCGCGAATAATCGCGCCACTCTAATATACTCCACGAATCTCGAGATTAATCCGGCCGCTCCTCGCTCAGTATTTGGCAAAGGGGCGTGATGATTCTTTTTAATTTAGTCGGCAAGGCCTGAGAGAGAGAAGGTAAAAACAATAATCACACAAAACAGAATTCAGTAAATAAAAAGATAGTAAATATATTTAACAAAAAGAAGAAAGGAAATAAAAAAGCACAGAATGTTATAGTGTACAGAGAGTCGAACACGTGACTCCAAATAAACGCTCGAACTCGACGCGGTATTCTCCGCGAATAGAGAGTTACTCCTTATTTCTGATATTCCTGACATTACTCCGCACGCAATACGCTTAAATGACCGCCGACTCGCGGTCGGTGTAATCGACACAATGCACTAAGAGCGCGACTTGAATATTTAAATGAAATGAAACGAAATATCGAAAAGGACGCGACGCAATGTGTCGCCGTAAACGGCTATCCGCGAGTCGGTGGTTCACACCCAAACGATACGGTAAGCGAAACAGCCCGCGAACAACAGAACGCACAGTCCCAAATCGATACGATACATGACAGTTCACGAGAAACAAAAATCCAAAAAGACGCTATAACACGCAAAACGACTGTCAGTTTGTAACTTTTCCGGGAGGAGTTCCTTTCCCCGCAATATCCGGGGTAGGCCAGCCTCGCAACGATGATACTTTAATGGGTCCTCGCTCGGCCTCGCTCGCCAATAATTACAAGTGAATTCGATACGCGATACAAGAGACGGAGCTTTGGCCCTACCCGGGGCTTACCGTACTATGTGGCTGGAATGGTGGCTTACAAAATTCGCTGGACGGGATCGCCGGGCTCGGTAGTCCTTCCGGGTTGATTGCTCGCCGAACAGTGACTGCCGTCGGTGCTCGTCCAGACCTTTCGAGTCCGGCGCCGATTTTTGGCCTCAATAATATGCGTGAAGCGCCTTCGATCGGTCCCTTTGTGATCCTTAGATCCGCTAATGCGGAAGCACTTATCCGTATCGGGAATTATCGCTCCTTCCTGGGGCAGGATCGGCCAGGTCGAAGCGGGCATCCTCCCCGAGATCCTTGGTCGACCTAATGACCCTCCCTCCGTCCGGCCGTACGCGGGGTCCTTTCCATATTCTTTCCCTCCGGAACCGCGTAGATCTTTTCCAGATGCTTGATCTCTGAGACCTCCGTACTAAACGGTGATGCGGGCGAACTTGACTTGGGCCTGCGGCGACATTTCCTCGGGTCACTCTCTTCTTTCCACGCTGCTCCTCTCCAAGACGACGTTCCGCTTCCCCGTATTCTACAAAGCCAGACTGCCAATCATTTCGCCACTCCGCCACACCGCCGTGTCCCTTCGGACTTGCAAAACGATATGATAAAATAAAAAGAATGCATTAATAACATATATCGAAAAGGTGAACTCGCTCCCAGACCCGGGAGGATCACCCCCGAAGTTTCCCCTCTCAGTCGGATCCTGGCCCTTGTGACAACCGAAGGCATCACGTCACAACTTTTAATTCTTAAAGGATTGCGTTATGTCACTCACTTATAGATTGATTACGAACCGAAATGTTACCACTCGGCTTTGCGACCAGTGATTAACTCTACTACTTTATCGGTTCTCACATTTGGAATCCGTATTTTATATTTTTGCGTTTTTTTTACCGTTGAAAATGACTCGAAGAAGAGTCAAAAGTTCGAAGTTTAATGTAATAATTGTTAATTAAGATAATAATGCACGCTTATTAGCACTTTGATACGCACAAAAAAGCGTCCAACTCTTATTCACCCTTGTGATTATTATAAGAATTAGCTTACATTTCATTCCTTACTTCCTCTCATTTTAGGAATTATTATAGGAATAAGTAGGTTATTAGGAATTAGAGTTACGAATTATCATTTAAAACATATTGCAAGTAACTTAGCGCTAACTTTCAAAGAGTTTACTACATTATTTAAATCGAAGCAACATGAAACTCGCGTCCATTAATCCCAAGTCATCAAACTCATTACCTTGTATCTTTAACACCGGTCATTTCCTTATTGATCGAACAGTCACTTCAATAGCAAATCTATTAATAACTCATTTATCGAAAGTTGCAACTGACAAGATTGCAACTGTCCATGACAGTTAGTTCAAAATCTACATATACTAATATTTTTAGAAGTTGATTTAGAAGATTTATAGAAGTAAAAAATACATATCAAAATTGCAGCAGCATATAAAATGGAAAAGTTCTTCAAGCCTCTCAAAAAAAAAAAACAACACTGGTTCTTATTAAAGAAAACAAATTTCCTCCATTTAAATGGAAAGTAGATCGTCGTTCATTCTGGCCTCAGTATCAGTATCATCATGAGGATACCACCATGACAGGTACTAACGAATCATCGAGTCAATGAAGATGTGTCCAATTGAAGATTGTGATTAAAATATTAGCAATTAAGTTACAAATTTATAATATTCCTAAGCGTTCATTATATATTTATTTTGATTTATTAGGTTAGTTCAAGTTTCATATTAGTATAATTGTTTGAAATTTAATCAATATATTCATTATTTGGTTATATTATAGTTCTTAATTATCTTTGTTTTTTGCAAATAGAAAATCTAGGCATTTTATCTTTATTATTTTGTCGTATAATTTTTTTTTTTTATTGAAAGAAATCTTTCAATGCCACAGAGTATGTTTAAACTCATTTAATTGCGCTTTTGTCCTATTCAATTTCTTTGTTCCGACTTTGGCGTCTTCTCAATAGTCGAGAAATTTTTTTGTATATAGCGAAAATTAAGCTAGCACTTCGTAACAAAGTTCTCGCTAATCGCTAAAAAGTAAAATCCAGCAAATCGAGTCAGTACCTAAACATATGCATTCTTCGAAAAAAAAAACTGTTGTATCAAACTATCTTCGAATTCTAATTCAACTTGCATTGAGTTAACTAACGTAATTTTGTAATATCATTTTTTTAAGGAGAATTAAAGTTATTACCACTTAAGTTGAAATAGCAAGATAATTTATGCAATAACATGAATCTTACAAATATGATTTATGTTAAAAACACATTATTAAATAATAATCCTTAATGTATATATGTGCTATGCTCTTCCGAAAGCAATTTTTATAATTTTGTAAACTTTATCAAAATAATGATTACTTACCTATTTTACCGTTGGGACTGTATGGATCGTAACTGCCAGTGCTCATGGGACTCGCATATCCATTATTGCTAACTTGCTGTTGATGCGCGAGCGGGCTGGAGTGGGCCATAGGAGGTTGCTGTTGTTCTGACAACTGCTGCTGGGCAGTGGAGTAAACCACATGCTGACTCGGTAAAGAATTCTGCGGCGATTCCGGACTGTTCGTCGCTAGCCAATCATCTGACCTAGCTGTCTTATTGCTGTTAGTAATACCGGTAAAGAGACTATTTCCGATCGGTCCACTGGCCACAGTAGTCACCGTCGTAGGCGAGGTCGATGTCAGGTGATCTGGCCTCTCGGCCTTAACTAATGTCAAGGATGCGGCGTTAGCGACGACAGAGGCAATGGCACTTGCAGCAGTAGAACCGCTGTTATCAGTGTCCATATTTGAATCACCACTTGTATCCATACTGGGAGTTATCGTCGTCGTTTCTGTCTTCGTAGTCGCCGACGAGATTAATAGATTAATTGTTCCTCTTAACCTGGATGGGGCTGCCAGGACGACATCCCCCGTAACAACAACCTCCGACCCTTCATTGTATCGTACTGCTACATTGCCACTTATTAAATTGGAAACTGTGATGGATCTCACTTCCGGTCCCGTGATATTGAATGGTTTTTTATTTTCGTTTCCCCTTTTTATTTTTACTGGAGCTTATAGCCTTTGTGTGTGTATGTGTGCGCGCGCACGTGTGTATGTATGTACACATACATATAAAGAGACTAAGAAAATTCTGAATTTTCTGAATTCAGTTATTTTATCTTTTCCTTTGCTTTTTAACAAAAAAAATACTTTCAATAAGTTTGTTTTGCAAACACAATTCTTAATTTTTTTAATTAATGATAAATAAAAGCATCGATATATCAATATATCAAAATATCGATCATTGGAATATCTTCAAACAGAAAAAATTAATAATTTTAAAAAAATTATTCAATATTGGATTGTTTAAACTTAAGTTTGAGATAAAATAATCACAGCCTCTAACGCATTTTGACATGCGCGTATGTTTGTTATAACTTGAAGTTGTTGCCCGTTGCTCGAAAAATCTGCAACACAAGAAAAAATGATTCCTCAAATGGTAATTCGTATTACTATACGACATATTCAATAATTGTATTTAATATTAATTATAATTTGATAATATTCTGAAATTTAAAAGAAATGCTTTTTTACATAAATTTTTATTATGTTTACACATAAAACTTCTAATATTTCTATTATCGTCTGTCTAGCCTTCCTTCCACTCAATTAAATTTTAACGAATAAACTATATAATATGTTTTTCAAATTCACAAAACCTTTTTTGCACTCGTTTCATTTAATCCAAAAAAATTTGTTTTAATGAAAGACTGACAATGAGTTGATTGTCGATGAGCTTCCTCCCACATGTTAATTATAAATGATTATAAAAAACAAATATACAGGATTCATGCACTAATTATGCAATCTCACATCAAAGTAATTTCGATTTTTGCACCGTATTCCCAAAAGAATTTTCCTCTTGATGCAACTTCTATGAAGTTGGCACCTCATTTTTTAAAAAAAGGAACTTTTCGTTCTGAATGCATCACGAAGAGTTTTAGAGTTCATATCTAAAATTAAAAATAATTCCGGCGAATTAAGTAAAAAAATCCGGATAAACTTTCAAAAAATGACCCATGTCCAATTGCTATAAATTTTGACAAAAACATTCTAAATTATGTCAAATAAATACCTCTAAATGGATTTTCATCGATAAAAAAATTTAAGATCAAAAATATTAAAATAAATAGTGTAAAGGTAGAAATGAAGGTAATTATTTCGACTGAGAAAGCCAATCCCGATTACTTTGACCTTGTGTTGATATCAAAGTCATAATCCTAAACAATCTTTAAAAAGTTTTAATAGGCGGTCGCTGTTATTAAAGAGGTTTAGCCAAAAATCCAATAACAATATTTCAAGTGCCAAATTCACAAAAAACAAAACGAAAAATCGCGATCTCTCCTTAAATATTGATTCTAGCGTTTTGAGTGTTAATAACTTTCGTCAGAACTTTTAAGACGCTCAGAACTGTCGTCAGAACTACTGGAACTTCAAAAATTTTTATGCCTCGAATGTTTTTTCGATCAGACTTACGATGAAATATTTTTGAAAGTTTCAGCAATTCTGTCAACAATTCTGAGTAGCACTTCAAGAGACAAAAGTTATTAACACTCAAATCAGTAGAATCAACATTGAAAAAGATACCGTGATTTTTCGTAAGTTGGATCGAAGAAATTCTAACACTCGAAATATGAAAAATTTTTTAAAACGTCTATTAAACTGATACAGCCATTTTAGCTACAATCGAATAAAACATACACAGAAATTTAGTGCTATTTTGTTGCTGATTTGTTGCTCAATTCCCGATTTTGTTGCTCCAGCCGATTCGGAAAAAGTAATGGCTATGCTAACTTAAGATTAAAATTAGCACACCGCCATTAAAAAAGAAAATAAAAATCATTATATATTCTTGTAGTATTAAATTGTTGCTCTATTCCCGATTTTCTTCTCACATTTTTAAATTTTAAAAACCATCCTTAAAATAACATTACCATTAACAAATTATTTTGAAATTGCAAATTAATCAGAAATCTCGATTAATTATCTCGTTTCTCAGATTTTGTTGTTCACGATTTGCAATAAATCCTATTTTGTTGCTCCATTCTCAACCTTTGAAAAGCATTCCTAGGTACCCTACACCTGTAAGAAATTAGTCCCCCATTTTTAGAATTAAATTATTTTGGCAATTGTGCTGAATTATACTAGGTTTGTGCTATATGTGACAGAATATTAAAACCATAATATAAAAAAATACGTTTAAAAAAACGATTTTTTAGAGTAACCCCCCCACTTTCGGTTTTTTAAATTTTTCCAATTGTGCTAACATTGTACTGAAGTATTACTTTTAAATAGTGATAATAAAAGAAGTTATGATAAAAAATAATTTTAGACAATTCTGCATACACTAACATTTATACTCACATTAATTACTTTAATAATATAAAATTATATATATCTAAGTTGTGCTAATCTAGCACAAGTCAGCACAACCTTCGGATTCCTCGGTATCTACTCTTGCGCGCGGACCTTTGCGCTCGGATTCTCCGTTCATTAATCGGGCTTGTAATGCTTCGATGTGGATAATACTGTATATCTGAGTTGTGCTAGCCTAGCACAAGTCAGCATAACCTTCAGATTCTTCGGCACAACGATATTAAGTTACTTCACTCTTGCGTGTAGTCCTTTGCGCTCGGATTCTGTTATTAAAATAACTGATGCGAGTGTAAACGTTAGTTGTATGCAGAATTGTCCAAAATTATTTATCATAACTTCTTTATTATCACTATTTAAAAGTAATACAATATTAGCACAACCTAGCACAAAAAAAAAAATGAAAAAATTTAAAAAACCGAAAGAGGGGGACTATTCTGAAAACCGTATTTTTTCTCCATTTTCTTGATTTATTTTTCATTATGGTTTTAATATTCTAGCACAATGTAGCACAAACCTAGCATAATTCAGCACAATTGTCACAATATGTTAATTCTAAAAATGAAAGGCTAACTTTTTACAGGTCAACACAACACCTTAAAAGTGCAAATTAATCGGAAATTTCGATTGACTACGTCTTTCTGATTTTGTTGCTCAATTTTCAATAGCATAGATTTCCAATTAATTTATCTTTTTAGAGTGTTGTGTTGATGTAGGATAATTAGGGCTTTTCAAGAGTTGAAACTAGAGCAACAAAATCGGATTTATTGCAAATCGCGAGTAATAAAATCAAGAAAACGTAATCAATCGAGATTTCCGATTAATTTGTAATTTCAGAATAATTTGTTAATGTGGGGTAGATTAAGGGTAGTTTTCGGAATTTAAAAATATGAGAAGAAAATTGGGAATGGAGCAAATTAGGAACAAATTAGCACTAAAAGAATGATTTTTATTTTTTTTAATTTAATTTTTTTTTTAATGACTGTGCTAACTTTAACCTTAAGTTAGCACAGCCACTATTTTCTCCGAATCAGCTGGAGCAACAAAATCGAGAATTGAACAACAAATTAGCAACAAAATAGCACTAAATTTGTATGTTTTATTCGACTGTGTTAAAGTGGCTGTGTCAGCTTAATAGACTTTTTTTGAAATTGTAACAATTTTGGGTAGCACCTCAAAGTTTTGACAAAAGTTATTAACATTCAAAGCGGTAGAACCAATAGAAAAAGATATCGCGATTTTTCGTAAATCGTATCAAAAAATTTCTAATACTTGAAGTATGAAAAATTTTTGTAAGTTCTATATTGCTGTTCTAACCCAAATGGTAGTAGCTTTAATTTATTCTAACCCAAGTGATAGTAGCTCTAATTYCTWTTAAAAAATAYTATYTCATAAAATTGCGTWACTTAACTCAATTCAAATAATATTTATCTAACCCGTGGTTATTACTCAACCCAGATAATATGTATATCATTTGTAAAAGATATAAAGAAATAAGAAGGGCCAAGTTTCATCTCATTATCTCGACAGTTATT
>JANQDE010000169.1:161976-183903 GCA_037157785.1 Cephalotes varians
ACGTTTCTTAAAAGAAAATTTCCAGATTCGAACTTTGCGTCGCAATATCTCCGCTCATAAGGCATGTAGAGAAAAAATGAAAATACTTTTATAATGCAATTCGACCCCAAGCTATCGATTGCGCCTAATCAAAACTTTATCGGCTCAGCCGTTACTGAGATTCGGTAATCACGGGTGCTCGCAACTCGCCGGTTCGCGTAAAGATACACGGTCCGGTCTCGCGACGCTATACATATAGTATATAGTAAACTCGTCGCGAGACACTACCGTGTCTCTTGATCAACAGTTCTGGATAGCACTTCAAGAATTCGATAGTTATTAATACTTTGAGCGCTAGAATCAATATTGTAAAAAATATCGCAACCTTTCATATAAAAAAATTTCTAACACCCAACGAATAAAAAATTTTTAAAAGGCAAGTCTGTTGACAGTTCTGAATAGACAAATCCGCGCCAGCACACTTCCCTTCCTCTCTTCCAACCTCTCTTCAAATCCCYACGCTCTCCTCCCTGTCCTAATCCTTATCAACCTTTTTTACAATCCTCCTTATTAAGTATCTTGGCGTTTTCCCATCCACTCTCAGAACCCATCTTAGAAATCATTCATGTAGTCTTTCTACTGCTTCCCTCGCCCTCCACCCCCAAATCTCTACCCATATCCTCTGTCCACATCAATCTATCAAATAACCAAATCCTTCTTCTCCAATCCTTTCCAAATTTTCTCTTTCCTATGCCCTATACCACCCCCATTACCGACACCGCTTTTGCCATTCTTTCCTTTATATGCTTATCCTGCTTCCCTTTCCTTTGCATCATATATCCTAGATACTTATATTCCTTCATATCATCCACGTGTGTCACTCTCCCCTTTCCTATTTTAATTTCTTCCTCCACTTTATTTTACCCATCTTCTCCTCCAAGTCCGCCAACAGCATATTAAACAGCATCGGGCTCAATGGGCATCCCGGTCTCACTCTCCTCGCCATTCAAAAACTCTCCCCCATTTCCCCTCTCATCCTTATTCTACTCTTCGTCACCTTTAATACCTCCGCCACTATTTCTACTGATCCCTCTCTTATTCCTCTTTCCTTCAGTGCCAACAATATTCCCCTATCCACTGAATCAAACGCCGTCCTCAAATCAACAAAAACCGCTATCAATTTTCCTCCCTTCTTCCTTATTTGTCTATTAATTAAATAATTTAGTATAAAAATATTGTCTATTGTGTCAATTCCTTTCCTAAATCTCGTTTGACTCGGTGGTAACATTCCTCTCCCTTCTACTTCCTCTCTCAGCCTCTCCGCTAGCGCAAACGAATAAATTTTATATAGCGTCGACATTACTGTGATCCCTCTATATTCCTTCACTATCGTACACTGTTCTTTTTTCACAATTGATACCAATACCCCTTCCTTTCAATTTTCCGATCATCCCCCTCCCCTCCATATCCTATTACACATCTTCCATACCAACTCTTCTATCTCTTGACCCATACTTCCACGCTTCCCCCGGTATTCCATCCTATTGCCTTTCCGTCTTTGACTTTCCTCAAAATTTCTCTAATTCCTTCTCTCTCCAGCTCCCTCCTTCTCCACCCCCCATCGACTGTACTACTCTTCTCTTTATTCCCCTCAACAACCTCTTAAAATATTTCTCATTAATCTCTTTCCATCTCTTTTTTTCCTTATTCACTATTTTCTACACTTGACCCTCCACCCTTACTCTACCTCCTTTTTCCATATTTCATTTTCCTCCCTCTTTTTTCTCTGGTATATATTTCCCTGTATTCCCTCTTGATCCTCCGGTAATCCTGCTTATCCTCCTTTCCTTTCCTGCACGCTCTCAGCTTTCTTCTAACCTCCTTTGTTCCCAACAATCCTCATCCTATCACCCCTCCTTTTTCTATCCATCCTCCTTTCTGTCTTTTCTATCCTTTCTATCCTTTTTATCCTTTCTTTCTTATTCTTCAATTTAGTTTTCCTCCTCGTAAACCTCCTCTCCCGCTACCCCCTTCCCAATTCTACTTTAAACCTTTCCCTCCCTCCTCATCCCACACTCCTCTCCAAACCTTTTCTTCTCTGCTTCTTTTGCTCCTCCTATCTCCTCTCTCCTTCAGCCCTATTATCAGTGGATGATGATTCAATATTGTCCCCTATCTCTAACTGAGCTAATTCCTTCTCCACTTCGTCGTTCACCAGCACGTAATCAATAACCGATTCTTCTCTGTTTCCTGTATACGTCCTGTTTCCTTTCTCATCTCCCCTTATCCCCCATTCAAAATCCACTCTCCCTAATTCAATTAGTCTCCTTCCTTCCCCATTTATCTTTCTATCTTTGAATCTTCTATACTTACCCTCCTTCCATTCCTCTCCCTCCTTCCTGCCATGACCTAGTCACCTACTATTATAATCCTAACTCTTCTTTCCTTCTCCTCCATTCATTCCCTCAAATCCTCCCTCAAGTCTCTTTTCCATATCCTTATTTATATATATCCTCACCACCCTTAAATTATCCCTGCCATACTTAACTCTCCCTGTTATCAACCCTTCAACTTCTCTCCATCCCTCTTCCCTCTGTCCTACTAATTCTTCTCTGATCCCTAGAATCATTCCTCCCCTTCTTATTTCTCTTCGTTTTCCTCTTCGGCTCCTTGCACTTTTCATTCATACCCTTTCGGCAACTTATCCTTAATCTTCTTCTATTCATTCCTCTCTATCCATGTTTCTATTAGGACTAACACCTCCCATTCCTCTAACTCCTTCCAAAATCCCCTATTCTTATTTTTCAACCCCGCTCATTCCAACCTTCTCATTCCTCTGTCTTACTCCCCTTTTTCTCCCCTCATCTTTCTAATCCCATTTCATCTTTTCCCCTCCTTCATCCCTCCATCCTCTTCCCTCTTCCTTCTCAACATTTCTTCTTGATCTGCCTCGCACCTCCCCTTCCCCCCCCCCCCCCCCCAATACTTTCTTTCCTCTTTATCTCTTCCCCCAGTACCCTTCCCTTCGCATCTCTTAATCTATCCTCTTCCTCATTCCACCTCCATCTTTCAATCTATACTCCCTCCTGTACTCTTAATCTTTTCTCCTTCACCTCCTCTTTCCTTACTATTCGCTTCATTTTCCATCTAATCCTTCTCCACTCCCATGTTAGGTCCTCTTTCATCCAAATCTCCCCTCCTTTCAATTTCAATTTGTTCATAAAAACTCTTCTCCTCATGTCCTTACTCTTTAACCTCACTACTACCAAATTCCCTCTCTCTGTTTTTCCCGCCTCTATATTCCTTACTTCCTCTACCTTAATATCCCCCACTCCCCCAATCCTTCTAATACCTTCTTCACTCTCTCCTTCATCCCCCTTCTCCGACTTTTAATTCTTTTATCAAAATATTCCTCCTCCTATCATTTCTCTCTCTCACTTCCCATCTTTTTTCCAATTCTTTAATTCTTTCTTTCCACTCTCCTCGTTTCCTCCTCCCTCTCTGTCAATTCTCCCCTACCCTCTCTCTTCTTTTCCCTCTTCCCCTTTAACTTCTCTAACTCTCGTTCCATTTTTTCTATTCTCACTCTAAATTCTTCCCTCTCCTTCCTCCAATTTTCCTCCCTTGCACCTAACTTCTCTCTTTCTTTCACTTCCTTCCTTAGTTCCTCCTTCTACTCCGCTATCTTCCTTTATATATTTCCTCCCTAATTCCTCTCATATCTTTTCTCATCTCTCTCTTCATCTCCTCCACTCCTTAAGCATCTGAACCACATCCCCTCCTTATCACCTGCTCTGGGCAGTGATCTTTCTGTCCTCTTGAATATATCCTTTTTTACCTCCTCTCCATCTCCTAACATCTCTTTCTTTCTTTTCTTGTATTCCTTTATACTCCCAGTTCTACTCCGCCTCTTTTTGCCTTTCTCTACTACGCTCTTCATATATTCTATGCCTCTACCTCTTCCCTGCTCATCATCTCTCTATATTCTCTTTACTCTATACCTATGACTACTGCTCTTACAGCGCCACTCTCTCGCCTATTCTCTACTCTCTCTTCACTTCCCTACTTCCTAACCTCGTTCTTTCTACTTTTCTCTCCTCCTTTCTCCGGTGTACACCCTTCCGTCCTTCACTCCCTACACTCTCTCGTCCCCCTGTCACTCCACCTCACTCCTGCTTACACGCTCACTTGCACTCACTCTCTCACTTCTACTATACCTCTCATTCACTCACTTCACTCCTTCAGCTACCAATCTGTCAACTCACGTCTAATCAACCGGAAACGGAAGTCCGTGTAGCGCATTTGTAATTAATTGTTATATTTTATAATTATAATTTATATTTTTTTCAACATGCATACAATATATGTAGATATATGCGTGTGCGTGTGCGTGTGTGTGTGTGTACACTGAATGTTTGATAATTCTGTGAACAATTTTCATTGACAGCTACAGCGGACTAAACTAAGGCGGAAAGTCTTCTAACATTTTCAACTTTTCGCAATAGTCAACGAGATATTAATTTCTAAAGATTACTCAATACGCGATCCGCCCAGCCTTCTACTGGCAAGTGTACGCCCATTGATAGCTCGACCCGCGGAGAGGAGGGAGGGTGGCCAGCGCGCTGCTCGAGTAAAGGAGGGACGCTTACCAGGCAATCCCCGCTTCGCGCGGGTCACGCATCGAGCTATCAATGAGCGTATACTTGCCAGAAGGACAGACGCGTATTGAGTAATCTTTAGAAATAAATATCTCGTTGACTATTGCGAAAAGTTAAAAATGCTAGAGGACTTTCCGCTTTAGTTTAGTCCGCTCTAGCTGCCCAAGAAAATTGTTCACAGAATTATCAAACACCCTGTATATATATATATATATATACAGGGTGACTGGACGTAAAATGTTGCGCTCTTTCAAAATCCGGGATCAAAAATATGGGTTTCTATTTGAAAATTGAAAGTAGACCTTCAAATAACCTTGAAAATGAAGGTCAAGGTCATTGTCAAGGTCATAGTTCAATCAGCCCCTTCATATCCAACAATTTTTGTTTTAAACATTTTTTTATTTAATCGCGATGTTTCGATTATTTGGCTGTCTAAGTTAAAATGGGTCACCCTATATATAAATGTACAAAGTGTTCTACTTAAAAATATCCAGCTAAATATCTTGAAAACTCGCTGGAAATCTTTCAGATAAAAGTTATATGAGCTGGAAGGAAACAAATAATTATAAAATCAAATTTTTATAATGTACTTTAAATTAATTTTTTTTTAATTCAATTAATTTTTTTAAATTAATTTTCTAAAATCACACAAAGGTTATTTTTTAATCGTTATTTTTTTAAAAAGAATTAAATAATTTTTTTTACATAATATAATTCTTCTAGTTATTCTGCATATAAATGAACTAAAGAATTATTAAAAAATTTATATTTCAGAAGTTATTTTATACTTTATTTTAACATATTTTGATATAAAATATAAAATATATCGTAAAATATTGATTTTTTTCTAACTCTATTTTAATACTGTTATATACAAAATAAGAATTAAAAGAATCATATTATGTGAAAAAAATGATGTAGTTCCACTTAAAATATGGCATGACATTCATATAATCTTAAAAAAGCAATTTTTTCGAAAATTAATTTTATCATTATTTATCCTCTTTCATACAACTTTTATTCAAAACTTTTTTTTCTAAAATTGAGAACAAAACAATTTAGTGGTAATAAATTAAAAAGGGAAATCCTGAGTACGTTCTTACAATTTATTTTTCGTATTCTTCTCTCTAGTTACAAATTAATTCGGATTTTGATGTTAGAACATAAAAATGATGAAATTACGTTTGAAAATACGTTTTCATAATTTTTTTCAATATTTTTATTAATTATATTATTATTATATAATTAATTAAATTTTATGAACAACTTTGAGACAAGAAGACGTCAACTTTTTGGTGGATAAAAAACTGTTAGAAAAGTAACAAGACTTTGTAGTACAGCGCGCTAAATTCGTAGTCAAGACACAGTTAGAGTATTCAGCGAATGCTGATAGATGGCATTCATACTAATCGTGAAACGGAATTGCAATATTTCTCCCGACATCGTCTCGGGGAACTTTTTCTTGCGCGCGCGGATTCGTGTTGCAGGGTGAAGCGAACGTTCTGCGGTCCTTTGTTTGCTTGGCTTTCTTTGTTTGACAATCCATGTGACGTATCTTCGATCAGAGGGTCTCACCAAATGTCCTTTTGCGTTGAAACTGACAGAAATTGTTTTATTAACATTTCTATTTAAGGCATGATTGTCAAGCGATGGATGCCATTTGAAAGTACGATCTTGTAAGGCATAAGTATAATTATGATATTTTTAGATAGCTTTGCTAAGCGAGTAAGTGTCTTACCATTCATTCATATTATCACATGAAGAAGATTTATCTGAAAGATTTCCAGCGAGATTTTTCTTGCATAGAAACAAAGTGATACATCAGCTCATTGCGTTACATATTGCTTACGATTCTGATAGCACTCATTGCTTACATATTGCTTAGGATTCTGATAGCGCTCATTGTTTACATATTACTTACGATTCTGATAGAGCTCATTGCGTTACATATTGCTTACGATTCTGATAGCGCTAAGTGCTTACATATTGCTTACGATTCTGATAGAGCTCATTGCGTTACATATTGCTTACGATTCTGATTACCACTAATCACTTTACATATGGCTTATGAATTCGTTAATTGCCTCACTTATTGCTTATGATTTTTAAAGCACTAAGTGCTTTACATATGGCTTGAGTGACATTGAGCTAACTAAGTCACATATGACTTTTCTATTTGATTGCGTTACATATGGCTTTTCGATTTAATTGCGTTAATTCCTTTCCATGCTTACATACATTTGACTCACGTTGTTATGTTTGATTGCGATGATTGCATATTTTCACTTGCGTTGAAATTATGCTTCATTCAGTACATCAATAACCGCTATTTCTTTCCTTTTGTTGCATTCTTGAAGAATGCTCCTTTACATTCTTTACTGATGTTATGTTATCTTCTTATATTAATGATATGATAAATCAGTATCATTTCCGTGCATTAATGCTAAACGAATGTTATGTATATATTTATAATTTAACCATAAGCCTTTACCTTCTAAGTATTTTGTAAACATAGGATTAAGTTTTTTTCCTCTACGGCATATTGATTAATTCCGTGGTTTTCGACCGATTGCAACTACTTCACATTTTATTATTCATTATTGTTTATGATCTTACTTTTTATATTGTTGATTTGATCACACCTGTCAACTCTTTACCCATTCTAAACGAAACTTTAGAACGTTCGCTTAAATACGAGAATCATTATTCTAATCACAATCCAAATAAACTGTTGGTTGCACCCACTATTCAAAAGGCTATTCAAACAAAAACTTTAATAAATTTTAAAGAAAAAAGCTATAATAAATAAAAAATAGAAAAGATAAACAAAAAAAGAAAAAAAGACATTTAAAAAAACATGAAAAAAAAAAGAAAACAAAAATGAAAAAAAAGATGGAGAAAAGAGGAACAAGACAAAAAAAATAAGGCAGAAGAAATAAGAGAAAAATTATGGAAACAAAGATGATAAAAAGAGAAGAGAGAGAGAGAGAGAGAGAGAGAGAGGGATAGCGAGGGAAAAAAAGGAGTAGTGAGGGAGGGAAAGGGAGAGAAGAGGGGTAAATCACACTAGAGCACTAGAAAGAGACGAAGTAAAAGGAGGAGAAAAAAAGTCGAATATAAAAAAGAAGAAGAAAAGAAGACAAATACATTTAAAAGTGCGGCCAGACTATACGCGATTCGTGATTCGTGACAATTCAAAACGCGCATTTATTATTCATATAAGATTTGTAAACAATGCAAATTGGACATATTCGTCAAATTTGCACTCGTCGTTTAATATTCGTTTCAATTCGTGTCAATTCGCTAGCGATTTTTTTGACGAAAAGGACGCGAATCACCACGAATCTCACGCCGCACTCTAATCCAAAAGAGATGTATTCAAAATCTATGAACTACATTATCGATCGAGTTACTCTTCCATTCCCTATTCATGTTTCCTCGTAACAAAATTTAGCGTAGAAGAGCCTTTAAGACTAACCCTGACTTATTTCATTGGACAATACAATAAATCATTACCTATGTTTCACATTAATATGTAAAATCATGATTCTAATTTGTCATTTGAAATCGTTATTTTAAAGTTGAAATATCAGTTTTTTGGCTTAAAGCATAAATCTCGCATTCAAACACAATATTGTAGAATACATATAAGTGTCTATGAAATGTACTATAATATGAAATGTATCATGTTTTCGAAATTAATATGTAAATAAAAAACTATCAATAGTAAATTTGGAATATATACATAACATAATATTTCCTAAGCAAAAAAAGGCTTCTTTTTCGATCAAAACAGATCTTAGTTGCTAATATTTTTGTGTGAATTTTACAATTTCCAACAATTTGATTTAATTGCAATTTAATTTGTGATATTACGTACTCCAGCTTCAGCTTAGAACTGTGTTTCAAGACTGACAAATAATTGGCGCATAGTAACATTTGTAAATTATAAGATTCACACAAAAGTATTATTAAGCACCAAAATCCATTTTAATAAAAAAGAACTTTCTTCGTTTATTAAATTGTATTATTCACTTATCAATCTATTTTTTACTTATTATATTTTTCTTTTATAAGATTTCAAGAAAAATTTTTTTTCAAAAATATGCAACAATTAAAAAAATATTATTGGGTTGGAACAAAAGTTCGTAGCCGTTTTTAAACGAATTTCAATGACAATTTTTAGATATTTGTAACATGGATTTATTCAATCACATATGTGCCATTTTGTTCCACTACTTTTCGCCATCGTTGAGGTAGCTTCATGATTCCATTCTCCCAGAACTTGGCATCTTTCTGGGCGCTAAACTGCTCCAAGTGGTTTTTACAGGGTTCCAGAGAATCGAAGTTCTTTCCATTAAGGGAATTCTGTAAGGACCGGAATAAGTGGTAATTTGAAGTTCAAGATCGGGTGAGGTAGGACATCCCAGCAAAATTGCACCAATTTTAGCCGGATATACAACGAGACGTGAGATCTGGCGTGGTCCTGATGGAAGACAACACCCTTCCGATTTGCCAATTCCGGACACTTTTCATCGTTTGCTGCCTTTAATCGGTCTAATTGGGAACAGTATTTGTCCGAATTTATCATCTGGTTGTGTGAAAGGAGTTCGTAATGCACGATGCCCTTCCAATCCCAGCAGATACACAGCATCATCTTCTTCGGATGCAGTGTTTGGAGCGGTTAATGGTGGCTCATTTCGTTTTCTCCAAGATCTTTTCCGTTCCACATTGATGTAAACAATCCATTTTTCATCGCCCGTGATTTCAAGTTTCAAAAATGTATTCATTTTCGTTGCGTTTGAGCAAAGAATCGCAGATGGAAATGCGGTCCATTAAATTTTTTTTCGTCAAATTGTGAGGCACTCAAACATCGTAATGATTTATGTACCTGAGTGTCTTCAAATGCCTTATAACACTCATATGAAATGTGTGGGGTATCTCTGCGATGTCTCGTGTCGTGTGACGTGGATTATTTTCAATCAGTGTTAAGATTTGATCATCATCAATGATTGCAGGCCTGCCGGAACGTTCTCGGTTTTCCAAATCAAAATTGCCATTCCTGAAGCAAGTGAACTACTTCCGAACTGTATTTTCAGCTACGGCACTATCTTCATAGACAATACAAATTTTTTTTATTATTTGTGCATTTTTTCCTTTCCGGAAATGAAAGAGCATTAAATATAAAAAATGCACCTTATTTTCTTCCATTTTACTTTTAATATAAATACACTTAAAATTTGCAAATCAACAAACAAATTACAGAGAAAGACTCGTTGAAATGTCACCTTTCAAAATGTATATATAAGGTTATATGTTTCAAAGACATTCCGGAACCAGGGAATTTAATTTTCAAAGAAACAGGCTTTGGCAGATAATTATAGATGATGCTACTTGTACAATACAAGCTCAAGTAGCATCACTTTTTACATGACGCTATTAGTATAACTCCAGACATGGCTAGATATAGCTTAAATATAGCTACAGACGTAGCTATGCAACTTCAGTTATAGTTTTGCAAGTTTAATGCAAATTGTGCAAATACTAAATGTTACTATAGATATCAATTGCTATAATTATTGCGTGGGGACGAATGAGCGCCGTATGAAGAAAGCTGACGCCGCAAAAGAGGCTTAAAAGGCTTTAAAAACTGCCAGGAAGGAAGCTGTAATAAGAGCAAACAGCGCGGTTATTGATGCGCAAAAATCTTCATATAAATATATTCGTCATAATCCAATTAGAGAGTTTCGGACGTTTCATACAAGTCATCTTCAGCGATTAAAATTATACGTAGAAATAAAATTAATCTTTTTTATTGCTCCTTTTTGAATGCTCCTACCAAACATTGGATTGTCATACTTCCACATTTGACGAAAAGAAAAGATTTATCTTCAAATGTGAAAAGATTAATTAATAAAAATGATTAATTAATAAAAAATAGTTCTTTATCCGTAAAAGAATGGCAAAACTTACTCGATGTTTAATGGACCAAATACAAAAACATAACATGAATTCTTCAGAAACGTACAGCAAATATATAATGTCAGGTATGTCAAAATTATGCGTCAAAATATAAAATATGTTAACTGGTCAACGATTGTACGGTAAATGATACAAACTGAAAGACCTAGTATTACCGTTAAATTGGCGCAATAACAAATAAATAATTAGATACAAAAATAAATTAAAGTGAAAGGTCAGTATAATAAAAAGTGTACAAAAATAAGATAAAAATACTCATTATAATTTACGAACATTTATATGTTTATAGATTGTTTAGAATATGTTTAAAATTGATATTTTCGAATAATTCGGGAGGAAATCTTTTCGTGCTTTGGCAATCCTCTCTAATTTAAAACTGTGAAAAGATAATTTGACATTTAAGTTTTTAGTGATATTTTTGAATTTTTCCGAAATATTCGGAAAGTGTGGTATAGTAAACCAATTAATTTTTTCTGTATTATTTTTAGTCATATTGTGACATAGCCTGCATATTTGTCCGTTTGTCCGTTAAAAAAAGTTTTCAGTCTTCAATTAACTGTATTAAATATATAATTAAAAGGATAATCATTTAGTAAAAACGTGTTGATAATGAAAATAAGATTTTTCTCATAGTATCTTGAATGTGATAATAAAAATGCTTTATCTATCATGTTCATCAAAAATTCTTTTTTTTTTAGTATGGGCATTGACATTTAAGACATCAATGCCCTTATTTTAACCCTTTCAGTCACGCAATTCACTTTTGTCTGACATAAAAGTGCGATTATGTGTTTCCGATGTATTTTTCGACGCTAAATACGAATCTGGTGTCAAAAAATAAAAAAAAACTAAAAACAACCCCTAAAATGGAGTGAAAATGTGGTAAATTATCAACACTGCATTAAACAGTGTTCGTGCATCAGATTTAATGAATATTTATTTTGATTCTATACGATTTCAGGCCAAAAATGAGTGAAATCCCTCAATAGTATCCGTGTGCATCCCTAAGGAGGGTGAAAACTACCCTTTCAATCACGAAATTCAATTCTTTTTGACACGGTAGTGCAAATACACGTTTCCGATGTATTTTTCAACGCTGAATTCGAATCTGATGTCGAAAATTCAATAAAACTAAAAACAACCCCTAAAATGGGGTGAAAACGGGGTGAATTATCAAAATTTTTTTAAGACAATGTTCTTGCATAAAATTTCGAAAATTCAATAATAGAGAAAATTTCTAATGTGAGAGGTTTGGAACTTTCTCTAGCTACCTTGGGTTTGATCTTGACGCTAACCTTTGAGGTTATTTCAAATTCAAGTCAATTTTTTTCAAATGTTATCATCAAGGTCAAAACCAAGTCACTATGAATAGCCTAAAAATGAATGAAATATTGAAAAATATTGTCATAAGCATGGTATGCTGATTTGGTAATAAAATAATCATTTTTTAATAATTATGGTCGCCATATTGAATCCGCTATTGAATTTTGTAATCTAACGGTGATTCTATAATCTCTGTTCTTCAACTAATGAATTCCAAGTGTTTTTAGTATATGTTTATTATCAAATTTCTCCGTTAACGAATTAGATTCACAAAAATACAGGTTTTTTTGCATGTTTATTTATAATAATTATAAACAATTATAGATTCAAAAAATATCATTATGTTTCTGAAGTTTAAGTATTTTTTTAACTGAAAATGCAAAAAAATTCAGAATTTTGCATCAAATATGAAATAAATGACAAAAAAAAAGAAAAAGAAAAAGGGTGCCACTTTAGTGGCTCYTGTGACTGAAAGGGTTAATATGTACAAACAAAATTCTTCATTTTGCCGCATCCAAATTTTAAAATGAGCCAAGCTGAATCCAAACAGCCACTTAATCCTTTTTCCAATTTTTGTCTATATTAGTAAAAATGGTATGTAAGTTATATAAACATATCTACAAATTGTAGAATTTCCGCGATATTTATCCATATATTCCTCGAGCAAAACTGTGATTGCGTGCGAGAAAATGTGGTGTGTGTGTGTGTGTGTGTGTGTACGTGTGTATTTCTGGGACATCTTATATATTTATACATTCTACACATTGATCTTTTTCTGTCGTCTGACCCTCTCCTGGTAACTGGGTCATTGGATCGATCCTGCACAGGCGACACAGACGCCATCACTAGCCTGCACTACTATTAGTATTATCACCACTGCCACTACTATCATCACCATCATCGACAAAATCGACACCATCACAACTACTACTACTACTTCTACTACTACTACTACTACTACTACTACTACTACTACTCCTATTACTACTACTACTACTATTATCACTACTACTACTACTACTATTACTACTACTGCTACTACTACTACTCTTACTACTATTACTACTACTACTAACAATAATAATATTACTATTATTATTAATTTTTTTCATTGTTACCATTAGATCTCAACAAAATGAGATTAGCTTAGTGATATGCTCTGATTTTCAAAGATAAACTAACGTGATCCATATTTTTCATTAAAAAATCAAATAAATTTACAATAAAAAATATCTTCGATTTAATTTAAATTAACCTTTAAAGTGCACTTGGGGTATGACATACCCCAAAATTTTTTCAAACACGCAATTTTTTTTTAAGTTAAAATAACGAATTATAACATCTGAAATAAACGTTTAATATGGCTGGGGTATGACATACCCCCTGTGCACCGTACGTAATTCTGATGAGGTGTGCACTTTAAAGATTAAATAAAATTTTATTTAAATTACACTTTTGCAAGCCTAACATTTGTATTAATGTTCTTAGAAAATCAAAAATTTTAATTTAAAAAATTTTCTGCTAACGTTAAATTCAATATTAAAAATATCTATAAGATATTATAATTTGTATTTATTTTAAAAAATTTAATTTTTTTCTCAAAATTTTTTTGGCAACATTGCAAAAAGTAGACTGCGCTGAGTCAAAAGATACTTCCTCACTCTAATCTCAGTGCAAATTTCAACACGCTAATGTGAATGCGTGTTTTGCAATCATTTATATAAATAAATTTTATTGACGCGTTACAAAAATAAAAAATCTCGAATAATGCAATCAAATTTTGTGTGAAACTGAAACAGAATGCCGCCGAAATATATTAAAAAATTTAAAAAGCGTTCGATAATGATTCTTCATTTCATGCTTAAACTTTGGCATAAGATATCTTCGGAAAAAGAAACGAAAGTGAGCTCTGATCTGTACCCAATCTTTGCTAGATCAGACATTAACATTGAACGTGTGTTTACATTCGTCGAGATCGACGTTTGACAGTCTTTAACAAAATTGCATCTGATAAGTAGTTTTTGCAGAAGAACTGGTTAAAATTAATGAATAAATGTTCTTGTTTATATGGATCAGCGCGCACTTCTCACTCACTTGTACCTTGGCTAATATTTATAAATAATGTCTTAATGTCTGCTAATACGGTTCTATTATAAGTTTACGACAGTTAAAAACTGTTCTTAAGACAATCATAAATATAAGAATCAATTATGAATATCGGTAGGAGTAATGACTCTTAAGGGATTAGTCTACTTTGGAGGCCTTAAAATCACACTTTGGAAGTTAATTACTAAAAAATTATATAATATAAAATTATATGATATAAAAAATATTTTTATACCTATTTGTTATTCTTGATGCATAAAATGTAATAAAAATTATGTTTTTGAAAAACAAAATGGCGGCGCTACAGCACATTTTTTGAAACCCTACACGTGATGCAGGCATCCAGTGGACGAATTTCAAAGTATGCTGTAATAAAAATTTGATTAATTAGTTTTAATCTGCATTAAATTTGTTAAAAAAATATCTGTCATGATTTAAAAATAAATTAAAATTATAAAATGTGAAAAAAAAAGAGTTCAATTTTCACCTTTGTGAACCTGGAACCCGATTTTAAAATTAAAAATTAATAATATATTAATAATATAGTTTGTTTGTACCTGTTTATACTGCATTCTATTTCGTTTTATTAAACTTTTGTTAAACTTTAATTTAATATTCGCGCTCTGTGCGTTTCGCGGAGCTAGCGTAACTACCGTTTCCGGCCGCCAATGGTCTCGTGGCATTAGCGCGGTTCTCGCGGCGATATATATTCCACCGGCGACAAGGTGTCATAGCGCGAGTAACGTGTGGGCAATAAAAGAGAATTAATAACTATACGAGTACCGTTTCTACCGGCAACACAAGACGACTCAAGGTCGCTAACATTGGTCCTTCGAGCCGAATATATGGAAAGGAAAAAGTTGCTTTCTTTGTGCAATATCGTACATAGCAAATATACGGACATCATCACAAGGGCGTTGAAATACAGACAAGTACGAGGCTATCCACAGAAGTGCCTTGAACAGTACTGGACTTCTAATAAACATCGAAAGGTGCGAACATTAAAGTGATTGGTCTGATAAAGATTAATCAGCACACGGATTAGTACTATCCTTATCGCACACGTAGCAGTGAGTAGTCTCTGTCTCACTTGCACATACGTTAGCCACCATTACTTGCAGCATCTCTCTTGCACTTAAGAGGCCTATAATCATGTCTTGGTGACGCACGGCTCTCTCTTGCCTCAAGCAAGTCGCCATTGAATCTCCTCATATCGCAATGGTTTCTCTCTCGCACCCACGCGAACTATTGACGTCCCTATAGCATCTCACCGAATCACAGATTCTTCTCACCTACGGAAAAGCTTTCTACGTTCAGGACGAGGTTAAGTTCTATTGTACCAAGTGATCGACTGCCACATCGTTTAATTACGACTTGTATTACGAGTGAATAACTACTGTATTTAACGAACGATCTTGTTATTTTCATCGGCATATGACTGAATCATAAAGGCGCGCATTCTTAGGAATATCATTACGATTATTTCCAGCGTGTGCTTACATTAGTTAGCGTTACACATATTATATAATGTAAATCCCTGTGTCATGTAGTATATAAGGGGTCTTAAGGTCAACCTTTGCAGATCTGATGTAATTTTTACGAATCTCTTCAGAGAAACTCGTTCGTTTCTTCCCTTCTTGTATAACTATTCATATCCTTCATTCACTATGGCAGAATTAAACTTAGTTAAACAATACGGTAGAATAAAGGCAAAGCTCACAACATTTGATAACTTTATTGAACGCATCAATAAAACGCCAGAAAAAAGGAAAGAATTAACTGTCCCAATTGAGAAAGCACAAGATGTGTGAGAAGAATTCGACGTAATTTAAAACAGAATCGAGGACATCCAAGATACAAAAATACAAGCCGCAGAGTGAAATGATTTCGAGAATAATTATTTTAAATTAATCACAGCGACGCGAGAGTTACAAGTAAACGAACGGGCTCTTCTTATTCTAATTCAGCAACAAAGCCAGCTTCCCACACAAATAAAGAATAATCACGGACAAGCGTCGCTTAGGTCCTCTATAAAGCTTCCAAATATTGAATTGCCTAAATTTGATGGTAATTATGACCATTGGATATCATTTCGAGATTTGTTTGAATCTCTTATCGCTTTAAATGCCACTATTTCCGCCATTCAAAAAATACATTATTTAAGATTAGTCTTTGCAGCCTCAGGTGAAACTACAAAGGTAGTCACTTCGTTAGAAATTACCAATAATATTTACGAGGTCGCATGGAATTCTTTAAAGCAACGGTTTAAAAACAAAAAATTAATTGTGCAGCATCTCATTCATGCTTTAGCTAATTTACCGTATATAACTAAAGAATCTCATATCGAGCTAAGACAACTATCAGATAATGTCTCACAAAATACGCAAAATTTAGCGAAGTTAAGTCAATTAGTAGATCATTGGGTACATTACTTTATTATATTCTTCCAAAAATAGACAAGAGTTCTCACAGAGAATGGAATCTGCAAAGATCAGCAGTCGAAGAATTTCCAATTCTGGAAGAATTTATAAATTTTCTCATAAACCGTAGCGCATTCTTAGAAACCAAATCGAGACATGCAAATTTCAGCAGAAGTTCGTAGCAACAAGACATTACAAGGATAAAATAAAGCTATGTCACGTTCATACATCACAAATAGTTCAGCATGTTTTTTATGTTCAGAAGGCTATAAAATACACGAATGCAAATTGTTTCTCAATATGTCAGTAGCTGAAAGAAATATAAAAATAAAAAGAAAACGCTTATGATAAAATGTTTTAAGGAATATCAAGGCAAAAATTGCAAGACTTCCAATTGCAAATTATGTAAAGGCTTTCATAATTTCACGTTGCTGCATAAATCTAAGCCCTTGACAGGAGAAACGATAAATATTAATGAAATAAAGGCATCACATAATGATTTTTTTTCAAATTCTACCAAAATTCATGATACAAAACAAATTATTACTACTTCCTATGCAAGCCCATCATCTGTAGATTTGAATTACTGTACAAGGAGAGTACCCTCTCAAGTTCTTCTCTCTACAGCTGCATTATTAATTCATGACTCGCACGGAGAAGTACACAAATGCCGTGCCCTTTAGATAGCGGATCGCAATCGAACTTTATTACGCGATTGAGTAATAAGTTAAAACTACCATATGAAACTATTGATAAAATCATGGGCATAAACAATACTCCAATAAACGCTATCCAACAAGTGGACGCAATAATTCGATCGCGCACAAGCGATCTACCTCACCTTAGGATCACCTTAGGATCACCTTCCTAAAGCTTCCTTTCTTAACCTTTCTATTGATAAAATAACTGAGTGCCTGCCTGCATTTCAAATAGACAAAAATAGCTTGCGCACTCCGCACAATTTAAAATTAGCCGATCCAAATTATTATATTCCAGGTAGTCATAATCATTACTGGGAGTATCTGTTCTCTAAGAGCTCTTGAGACACCAACAATCGTTGAAACATACAATCGTTGAAAGAAGCATCTGTAGTTTCAAGAAATTACATGGGTTGGATAATCGCAAGCAATATACAAGCAAATTGCGCGTATCAAAACAAGAAGTTCTTCCGTATCTCGACTAACGCAAAAATTTAGAATCAATTGGAAAAATTCTGGCGTATAAAAGAAATAAAACAATCAAAGGATCGTTCCCAAGAGGAAATCTAGAAGAACATTTTATCATCACTCATTCAAGAAATTTAGGAGGTCGGTTTCTAGTGCAATTACCATTCAAGGAAAACATTCAAGAATTAGAAGAGTGAGATTGCCGAAAAACGATTAAAATCATTGGAACGCAAACTAGAAAAGCAATCTGAGCTAAAACAGCAGAATCACGAATTTATTCAAGAATATGTTCAACTAAATCACATGACAGAAATTCCAATAAATGAGATCGGTAATGACAAGCCTACTAGTCCAGGCGGCAGAGATTATACATATTACATCCCATACCATGCGGTAATAAAAAAGGATAGTAAAACTATCAAATTAAGTGGTCTTCAATGCGTTATGCAAAACTACTTCTGGCCATTCACTCAACGATTTCTTCAAAATAAGACCAAACTTACAAGAAGATTTATTCGATATCATTATGCGCATGCGTCAACACAAATTACGCATTAGCAGCGGACATCATCAAAATGTACTGCCAAATGGAAGTAATTCAAGAGCATCGCAAATTCCAATGCATCTTGTGGAGATGAAACAGAGATAAACCCGTCAATACATTTAATTTAAATACGGTTACATATGGGATGTCAAGTTTATCATTTATCGCAATCAGATGTTTGCAAAAGACAGCACATCAAATAAAAAACATTATCCTTTGGCAAGTAAGGTAATATTAAAAGATTTCTACATAGACGATGTACTTACAAGAGCCAATTCGATCAAAGAATTAAAAAAATTAAAGCATGATATCAAAATACTATCTAGTGCCAAATTCGACCTTAGTAAATGGAAGTCTAACGCATCAAAAATTAATAATCTAGACGACAGCACCGCTACAGTAAAACTTGGCGAAACTACGAAAATCTTAGATTTATAGTGGAATATAACTACAGATATGTTTCACTACCACGTCAAATTAGAAAACGAAAAGGAAAAAAATCACAAAGCATATATTATCAAAAATAGCCGGAATCTATGATCCACTCGGATGAATAGGCCCAGTAGTAGTTCAAGCAAAGATAATTCTGCAATGGCTTTGACAGATGCACAAAGACTGGGATAAAAACATCACAAGCAAAACATGTAAAATGTGGGCCCACTGGAAAACACAAATTACGCGATTAAAAAACATTGTTATTCCGCGGAAAGTCCTATGCAGTAATCCTAGGCTAGAGCTGCATGGCTTCTGTGATGCATCTAAAGCTGCGCTTGCATATACTTACGTAGTGTCAATTCCGAAAGAACACACATGGTAAAACTCTTGTGTGCCAAATCACGTAACGCCTTAAGAAAATATCTCTACCAAAATTGGAATTATCCACACTGCTATCTGTCTCAGAAGATTTCAAGGGCCATTTAGCTACATAATACACATTATTGAAGCAACCTTATGATAACCTTATCATGGATATCCAGTGAGGCAAATAAATGAACACATTCGTAGCCAATAAGGTGACAGAGATACATCGCATTACAAACAAGGATTTCTGGTGTTATGTCAGATCCGAAGAGAATTCTGCGGATCCGTTATCAAGAGGAATTAATCCCGAAAAAATAGAGTTAATAAGACTTTGATGGAAAGGACGTAACTTTTTACACCACAACATATTGATATATCCATTTAAATATGGAGATAGTTGCAGTAACATATCAGAAGCGCGTGTAATTAGTCTGACAGCACAAAACACAACTGTAAAACCGGACTCAACCGGACTTATTAAAAGATTTTCATCGGTCACGCAATTAAAACGAGTTCTAACTTATTGCTTGCATTTTGAAGATAACTCATTAAATCGTTCAAGACAAACAAGCGAGCCACTGAGACGACTAACAGTGCATGGATGAAGCATTAACCATAGCAATCACAAAATCTGTCAGGCTAACGAATTTCATCAAAAATTACATAATCTACATAATCAAAAGCCATTAAATTCGAAAAGCAAGATATTAAATTTGTATCCCTTCATTGATTCGGATGGCATCATTTACGTGGGAGAAAGGTTGCGGCATGCGCTTATAAAATATTCCAAAAAATATCCGATCATATTAATATAAAATATCAAATACTACTCAGCAAACACTTCAGAGTTACTAATCAAGAACGCGCATCATAGGAACTCACATACGAGGCCTCAAGCGATATTAGCAGCTGTACACAACAATTATTAGCCTATCTCAGGCAGAAACACAATTCGACGTGTCTTGAGAAAAGGCATGGTTTGTTTCTGTACAAAACCTACAACAGCCGCGCAATTAATGAGAGATTTGCCATTTTCTCGAGTCACACAGGCGCAGATTATACCAGTCCATTTAACATAAAAATATCACGAAATAAAACCTGTAAAGCCTACTTATCTATGTTCTATTTGTCTAGCTACTAAAGCTGTACACTTCGAGCTGGTATCTGATTTGATTGCAACATCGTTTCTTAACGCAATAAAGAGATTCGTGAAAAGAAGAGGCAAATGTATTAATTTATATTCCGACAATAGTACTATTTTTGTCGGTGCCAACAATCAGTTATTAGAATTAAAAGAGTTTTTTGCTAAAAACACGATTCAAACTCAAGTACAGCAATACCTAGCAGGGCAATTCATTAGTTAGAAATTTATTCCTCCATATTTTCCACATATGGATGGATTAAGAGAAGCTGCAGTTAAATCAGCTAAAACATACATGAAAAAGGTTATTGGAACGATCACACTAAGTTTTGAAGAACTTTATACTATCCTGATACAAATAGAGGCATATTTAAATTCAAGACGCCAATATCCAATGATCCAATAGATCTATAAGCATTGACCCCCGGACACTTTCTCATAGGAGAGGCTCTAAATGCGATTCCAGAGCACGACCTAGCGAGGTAACATTAAACCGTCTAACGTGCTATCAATTAATTACGCAAATAAGGCAAAGTTTTTGGTCTAGATGGTCGCAGGAGCATATTTTTCAGATGCAACAACGTTTTAAGTGGAAGTACGCATAAAATACAAGGGTAAAAATAGGTACAATGGTACTAATTAAAAATAAAAATAGAGGCCAACGACTCGAAAGAGAATCGTTTGTACGTCTGTTGTTTTCGTTTATACCTCAAAGAGTTCGAAGATATAGTATTTTTCAGTTTTAATGTACATCCTCTGCAGGGAACTCGGTCGATATAAAATGGCCTATTTACTTTTTTTTATCATTATCCAAAAATTTGTAAAACACCGTATGTTCGAACTCTTTAAAGTACAAAAACGATAGAGGAACAAACGATAGAGGTAAAAACAATTCTCTTTTGAATATCGTTGGTCTCTTTTAGATATCTTGTAAAATGGCTGAGTTCTCTGTAGAAAGGTTACGCTGAAACTAAAAAACACAGTATCTCCGAACCCTTTAAAGTACAAACAACGGTAGTACAAAGAGGTACCAATCGATTCTTTCGAATAGCACTAATGAAATTTTAATATCTGAAAGTTGGGTACCAACTGGCCATTTTTTTATCACTTTGTATTTGTTTTTATTCTTTGAGGTACAAAATAAAGTGCGGTACAAACAGGTACAAACGAAGTATAAACGAATTATATTATTAATTTTTAATTTTTGTGAAGTCGGATTCACAAAAGTTCAATTTTCACGTAAAAATTCAACATAAAAATATGGATTACAAAAAAGTATGTAAGTATCGCAAAAACTACATGTATTTCTTTAGATAATTCAATTGACAACAATTGAGTAAAATTTCAAAGCGGATTTGGATTAAATTTTGTAGTAGTTCTAGTGCCCACCGTTTTTGAAAACACTATTTTGGGAAAATGCGATAGTCTCAAGTAAGATTTTTTTTATAAAATGATAATTTTGGAATTTTATTTTTAGTCAACAATATCGAGACTAGTCTTCGGAGGTAAGCCTTCTGCACTTAAAACATTCTCCATGATCGGACTTTGCCGTCAAGACCTCTTTACCACCTATTACACGCTAAGCGGTACTGTGCACCGCTCGATATAATCGACTATATCTTCAATAATATTTGGAATTCTACTTTCGGATAAAAAATTCTATATTCTCAAGACTCTACTATCGATTTAAGAAAAAAAAAAATTTTTTTTTTTTAAATTATAATATCGTGGAAGGGCTAATGAGAGCTATAACACGCTGTTGATGGTGCGCAGTAACTAATAAGATTTATTTAGTATAATTACAAAC
>JANQDE010000169.1:192036-248672 GCA_037157785.1 Cephalotes varians
CTCTCTCTCTCTCTCTCTCTCTCTCTCACTCAGGAGATATCTCACGAGTATACGACACAATACAATATATACATATATATGCAGACGATCACTAGCGCCTCAAAAATTACAAACGTACAACACACGGAAAGTGATGATAACGATAATAATGATGACGTTTCTCAAAAGTAAATTTCTAGATTCCAATTTTGCAATATCTCTGCTAGAGCTTAGAGAAAAAAATAAAAACACTTTTATTATACAATTCGAATCCAAGCTATCAATTGCGCTTATTTAAAATATTTTATTCAGCCGTTATTGAGATTCGATAATCACGAGTGCTCACAACTCATTGGCTTGCATCTAGATACATGGTCCGGTTATACATATAATCGACGTTACACATATGTATTCGTCACGAGACACTATCGTCTCTTGATGAGTGAGAGCTCCGTCATGCATATGAACTACAAGCTCTTTTACCAAAGGAACATTTTCTAATAGTTCTGGAAGTGTATGTAACAAAATTCTTACTTCTATAAACATCGTCATAAAACGTTGTGATAGCGTAAGGGCCGATCAGAAAATTATCTACAATACTAGTCCATACACCGATTTGGACTGCTGATCTAGCATGAAATGTAATATGCCGAATCTTCTATGCTTTGATGTCGACTGTAAAAATTTATAATGCCATCTGCCAGAAATTGTCTCATCAATAAACAACATTAAGCCAATAAAAACAAATTAGTAATTTGTTGAACAAACCATGTAGAAAAATGTTCCAGTTGAGAATAAAGGGAAAGAAATCTTATGAAACACGTTGCGAATAAAGAAGTTGTTCATGAATAACCTTCCAGGCAGTTATGTGATTTACATTGCACATTGCAGCTCCTGACATTACTCCTAACATTTCGATTCTCGACAACAACATCTAAGATAATCTACAGGTGTACAAATGATTCGTGATCTTCCTTTGTCTGCAATAGTGTTATTACGTACTACTATGCCAGTCTCTGTAAATCGTTGATACAATGCAAAAAAAATTCTATGGCTTGGTTTCTCTATGGTTAGTCTGGAAAAGATTTTTGATAGAGCCTTGTAGCCTTTCAACCATTGCCATTAGCGTGTCCATGAAAATTATGTCTACCTTTTCATGAAATGGATAGTTTGTCATCGCACTATTAAAATTCTCGATACATAATATAAAGTATAGAATGAGAACAAATGCTAATGTATACTACTACAAATAATAATTGTCGTAAATTCGAATATTACTTGATGAATAATAATGTACATTTACTACTTGTATTAGATGTTCCGGTTAATTTTGAGATTTTTTGTAAAAAAAACACGTTTATTTTAGAAAAATGTTAAATTATATTTTATTCAAAATATTTTCCATCGCTAGCTACAACTTTTTTTCATTTTTTGGCAATAAATAAATTCTGTGAAAAAAAATTTGTCCTTCAAAACAATCAATTCATTTGAGCCATTTTTTTTTTCTTCATGTATTTTGAAATGTTGTTTAGCAAGGTGCTGCATCGATCGAAATAAGTAATAATCTGAAGGAGCACAATCTGATGAATATACGGTGTATAGTAAAACTTCCCATTGAAGTGTCAGTAACGTATATTTAACTACATATATTTGCAACGTATGATCGAGCATTGTCATGCAAAAAAATCACTTTGTGTTTTCTTTGAGCTACTATTGGACGTTTTTGGTTCAAAGCACGATTCAAATCGATTAATTATTCTTGATAATGCTCAGCAGTGACTATTTAATTCGGTTTCAGCAGCTGATAATAACTCAGGATGCCTTTCATATCCCATCAAATACACAACTCAGATCAACTTAAAAAACAAATTGTATCGATATATAAAGCGCGCGAATTTTTAAAACAAAAGTCACCTTACTTTTTGATTATAATAGTATATCATATGCGACCACTTGCCTGTCACAATTTAACAAAAATTCAAAAATAATGCATATGACAAGGCTAAAAAGAATCTTACGATATTTGAAAGCTACATCGATTATCATTTAGTCTTTGAAAATAAAAATTGTATCCAGAAAGTGATGTGTGAAGCTGATGCGTCGTGAGATAACATCCGAGATGCCAAATCCTTTACAGAATTGCTCATCTATAGAAATAGAAACTTGGTGCATTAGAGGAGCAAAGAACAAATTACAGTGGCATTGTCATCTACTGATGGCGATTTGAAGCTGTATTAGAAGGTGTAAAAGAACTGATATGGAGTAATTTATTGGGTAAACTTGGATTAGGAAAAGATCAAAGGAGATAAAACGCGATAATTTAAATACAGTTAGCGAAGGGTGGAAGTTTTAAATATAAGTCGAAATTATTGAATAGAAAAAGTTGATATGTAAGAATAGCAGTGAGTATACAAAATTTGAAAATATTTCATGTAGCAAGTGATATCATGGCAGCAAATTGTCTGACAAAAGCATTGTCAAGATTAGAGTTATCAAAAAAGATAAAGAAAATTCTAAAGGTTAGGAGTCAAAACAAGGGGTGCGTAGGTGAATGATTGTTTTTCTTTTAATCTATAGTAATAAGAGATATCTAGCGACGCGAAGTGTGATTGTGTAACGAATTTGTATGCTAGTCGCTAGAGAGCGGCGCGTGCAAATGGTTGAGACACGTCGGTGAATAATGATATGTATTACAAAAATTACTGTATTTCAAATTTGTTTTTGTATCAATTATATTGAATCTATAAAGTATGTATTATTCTATCAATTGATTTCATCTTCACGACCACAACTCACAAGAACTTCGTCAGAGACAGTCCTGGGTCTTCTGAAATAAGCTCTTGAGTCCTTTCGATAATTGCTGGAGTCCTTATCGACTTTTCTTTCGAATGGTTCTTCCTCGTCAGGTTGGCAGAACCTTTTTAATTGGGATAACGTTGAAATCTTGGATAGAGAACGATTTTTATCAAAACGACTAATCTCAGAGATGATTTATATAAAGCGCCAAAAGAATGGTTTAAATTTACAATCGGACACAGAGCATTTGGACGATGGCATCACTTATATTTTAAACAAACTACAATGACAATCTGTTTTTAAATTGTTGACTTTCCGATCTCAAGTTCTTGTATTTATTATTATAATCACTGACACACGTTGCTGACTGTATCGTCAATCGGTTATACTCCGTTGTGATATACACTAGACCCTTAGCGTCGCTGACTTTATTTATTAATGCTACCAGAAAATTGTCATTCCAATTATTTGCTGCCTGGGTAAGTAAATTGCTTAATTTTCTTTTAAAACATAAAAACGTAACTAATTTTATATAAAAAACACTATTTGATGTAATTGCAGGCAGGCAGCAAATACTTGTTGAAATTAATAATAAATATTTCTATTATTGTAAACGAACATCGATGGGAAAAAAACTACGCTCACTTCACAAACGGGGAAGACTTTCTTGTATCAAATTGCTGAAGATGGCTCGATGCAGAGCCGAAACGTCCAAATAATTAAGATAAGACAACAATCTTCAAAAAGGCAGTAAAAAGATTAAGTTATTTTTTTATCTACGCACGAACACCCGCGCCAGACTCCCATTAGCCCTTAATTTCCTAAATTTGTAATTCTTGCGAGTCCATTATTTTTTAACAATTTTAAATAATATGTCAGCGGTGATACATGCGGCATAAATGGAAAGTTTAACATGTACCATTGGTGGTACACGTGGCACGGAATGTGTTAAAAAAGAGTTTAATAAATGAATTTTTTCATATAATTGATTTATTGAAAATGATTGTCATGATCTGCAACTGAAATGTCCAATTAAAATAGACCTAATCGTCATGATCTCATCGCAATTATCACGACCTGTAGTCTGATCGCCCTAACCCCACACAGGTTACTCCGATCAAAACTACTATATATTTTTATATCAATAAATAAAAATTTAATAAGTTTTATATTTGTTTCAATGGTTTTCTTTAAAACTATAATCCTGTACTGTATGTCTCTGTAACTAATTTGAGAAAAAAATTAATTTCAAATGAAAATATTAATAAATTTTTTTAAGTGATCGCTACCACCCCACTCACCCCTGTAAAATTTAAAAAATTCTAAAATATGATTCCAAATGTAAAATGATAAATATAATTGTGAAAAATAAAAACTTGAAAAAATAGGGGATTTAAAAGTCTATAAATTCAACCATAATCGCGAAAAGATTGTAGAAGTCCCGGTCTACAATAGGTGTAGTAAGCCTTAAGCCTTAAGAAATTAACCAATCATGATCGAATTTGAAGAGAATAATGAACTATGATTGCTCAATTTCTTACGGCTTAAGGCTACTACACCTATTGTAGACCGGGGCTAAAGCTTTGACATATAAAATAAAGTGATAAATCAATTGTGACACTACAATACAAGCAGTGAAGCGCACATAAAATCGCTTATTAATATACAATATATAAGATGAAAATTTTTATTTGAAAATATTTGTTGTCATCGATAGCCATTTAATGATTAATGTTAATATTAGGAGTCCTGCAAAACAAGTACTAACAACAAGACGTAGAAAATACAACAACCTTACATATGAATACATATGAATACAATATGAAAAATGAAATACAGCGTCACTATGTGACGTAGACTTCCCGTCTTATAAATATTAAAAATTTTTTTATTCCCTGACTTTTCCTCGTTTGCCTAGCTGCCTCCCCCACTTTACTAAAATTTAATAAACAAATTACATAATAATGCATTACGTTTATAAATCCTTAAGAGACTTTTCTTTTGACACAAAAGACTAATTACATCAAAAGTTTTTGCAGCGCAAAAATCGAAACTTCGTGAATATAAAAGTGTATTAATCGTTCCTAAGTTAATCGTTTCTAAGTTTAAAATTGCAAAATTACAAAATTGTAAAATTACAAAATTGTAACTTTAAATCAAAGATATTTTGCTGATGAGAATTGTGGGGTTGGATGTAGTAAAGCACACAAGTTTGTTTCGAAGTACATCAACTATAATAAAAAAAAAAATAATAATTTTATTATAATACTTTTATTATATCGTAAGTACACGTGTCGCCTGGAAGAGCGAGGAGCGAGAGACTAGAAACAGAAACTAAGCGGACATGTCAAAAAAGGCTATTCATCCGCGCCATCTTTTGGATACATGTAACATTTAAAAGTAAGGACATATAACATATAACAATGTGCTCGATGATCCTAACTCTAACACCCCTCCTATCATGGAGTGCATTTAAGTAAAAAAAATAAATCATACATTAAACACAAATGTAAAGTTCTTAGTTTCTACGTTATTCTAAGTTCAACATTGTTACACATCTTTGGTGTTTAATTTTTGGTAAAGGCTTTGTTAAAATATCAGATAACATTTGATCTGTTCTTAAATATGTTACTTTAATTTCTTTCTTGTCTACTAATTCTCTAGTGAAGTGAAAACTTATATCAATATGTTTGCTTCTTTTGTGTAAAACCGCGTTCTTTGATAATTCAATTGCACTTTGATTATCGCAATATATGTGTATGGGAGGTTGTACATACTTTTCAAAACCCATATAACTTAATAGTCTTTTCAAGTATACTACTTTTCTGGAGACTTCGGCCAACGCTGCATACTCGACTTCCATTGTAGATAACGCTACTGACGCTTGCTTTTTGGATCGCCAACTTATAGGTCCACCTGCCAGCATAATTACGTTTCCCGTACACGATCTTCTCGTCGACATCTCCTGCCCAGTCGGAATCAGTAAACGCTTGTCCTCATCCTTCATATAGGTAATTCTATAATGTGATGTTTCTATCAAGTATCTTAATACTCTTTTTGCGAGGAGCCAATGTGATGTACCTGGATCTGTACAAAATCGACTTAATACGTTAGCAGCGTACGCAATGTCTGGACGTATTGCATTTGCTAGATAGATTAATCCACCGACGAATTCGCGATATGATTTTTTTTTTGCATCTCTAAACATTCTTCATCATCAAGAGGACCTAGATCTCTTGAGATTTTTATGTTTGCTTCCAGTGGAGTCCTTACACTTTTTGCTTCGTTTAGGTAGAATTTTTCTATCAAACCTTTTACGTATCTTTCTTGAGATAAACGAAGTTTACCGGTTAAACCTTCTCGTTTGACATCCGTACCTAGGATATAACTATTGGTCCAAGATCGACTATCTTGAAAACAGATTGTAAATTCTTCTTGATTTTTATAAGTTCGTTGTATTCTTAAGAGGCTAGAATTATGTCATCAACGTATATTATAAGGATCACTCGTGATTCGTTATCATTAAATGTGTAAATACATGGATCCGCTTCAGTTCTTCTACCACCGTGGCTTAAGAGAAAGTTGTCCAGTTTTCGATACCATTCTCGTCCCGATTGTTTTAGTCCATAGAGGGGTTTCTTCAGCTTACATACCATATCTTCTTGATTTTCTTCAATGAACATTTCTGGTTGTTCCGTGTAGATTTCATCCGAGAGTTCTCCTTGTACATAAGCAGAGATTACGTCCATTTGGTCTATATACATTTCTTCATTTACTGACGCAGCCATTAATGCTCTTATCGATTCATAACGTGCTACAGGTGCGAAGACTTCTTCATAGTCTATCCCTTTTCGTTGCGTGTGACCCCCAGCTACTAATCTGGCTTTGTATCTTTTAATCTCTCCATTYTGATCTCGTTTTATTTTGAAAACCCATTTACTTGTAAGTATTTTCTTTCCTTCTGGTCTTGATACCAACGTCCAAGTATTGTTTTCTTGTAAAATTTTAATTTCTTTATCCATCGCTGCTAGTCAATCTGATCGATCATCTCGATTTATAGCTTCATTTACATTCAAAAGATCATGATTTGCATCCTTGCGATAAATTTTTTTAGGTCTTCCGGGTCGACCCGTTTTTAATAATTTAAGACGTCCACGATCATGTTGTGAGCTACTTATATTTTCTTCGTCGTCTTCATTGTCGTCTAGCGAATTGTCAATTTCTTCCTGTGCGTTATCTTCTTCAAATTGTTGATCGTGATCATTTGTTATTTCTTCATTTTTCGAGTCGTGAATGTCCTTTAACAACGGTAACTTAATTTTTGATGCTCCATTTTCTTTTGAGTTAGTTGGATCGTTTGGTACTTCAATTAAGGCATCCCATTTAACGTTGCATGGATAAACTTTTTCATAAAATTTAACGTCACGTGATTTTATTACCCTTCTGGTTCCAGGTTTCCATAGTCTGTATGCTTTGCTTTCTTCTGAATATCCTACTAGAATATATTTATCTCCCTTTTGAAGAAACTTCCCACGTTTAGGACCTTTATTTAACGCAATTACCTTACTTCCTGAAATGCGAAAGAAGCCCACATAAGATTTATTGTTTGTCCATGCTTCAAACGGTGTTTTATCGTTGAGATATTTTGTCGGGCACCTATTCCTTATGAACGTTGCTGTACTCACCGCCTCAGCCCATAAAGATTGTAGTAATCCTGATTGTTGTAACATGCATCTCGCCATTTCGACGATCGTTCTGTTCGCACGTTCTGCAACTCCATTCTGTTGTGGTGTATATCCCACAGATAGTTGTAGAGCGATGCCTTCATCTTCTAAAAATTTCTTGAAATCATTGGACAAGTATTCTCTTCCGTTGTCTGTGCGTAATTTCTTAATGCGTCATCCTGTTTGATTTTCCATTCTTCTTTTATAATTTTTGAAAGCCTGCAAAACGTCTGATCGCTTTCGAAGCATAATAACTTCAGTGTATCGTGAAAAATTATCAATCATGTAACAAAGTACCTTAATCCTCCCAATGATTCAACATTCATTGGATCGCAACTATCAGAGTGTATCAAATTTAGTGTTCCGTTTTCTCTGTTCGATAGTTTAAATGGTTGAGTATATATTTTACTTTGATCGCAAATCTCACATTGAAATTTATCCGTTTTTATATTAAAATCTATGCCTTTAACTATCTCTTTCATTTTTAGATTTTTCAGATCTGGAATATGCAGATGTCCATACCTCTGATGCCATCGAGTCATTTTATCTTCACGTCGCAAGTCTGAATCGCTGCGCTGTTGTTTATTTCGTCTACCACGTAGAGCTAATTTTTCTTCGTTGCTGTTAAGGCTATTGATCCTTTCGTTTTATTCTTGCGCGATATTTATCAAATACCATCATATATCCATTATCTGTGATCGTTGAGACAGACACCAGATTATTTCGTAGCGCTGGAACATGCATTGTGTCTTTTAATTTTATTTTTTTGAACCGCGATTTTTTACTACAAGATTAATTTCTCTGGCACTTGACGAATCTACACAATGTTCTGCGGCCGTATATACTTTAGATCGAATTGTGTCTTTTAACACCATGAATTTTTGGTCGTCATTACACATATGACGCGTCGCTCCGCTATCTAGAAACCAGTCACTTGATTTTTCCATTTTGGTATTACAAACTATGGCGGTCATCACATCATTTTTATTGTTCGTTTCACTTCGTTTTATTTTTGTTCGACAGTCAGCACTTTTATGTCCGGTCTTGCTGCAGTTAAAGCACTTTCCAGTAAATTTCCTTAAATTTTGTTTTGCATATTTGTCCGTTGAACTTGAGCGTTTCTGTTTATCACGACTATGTGCACGAGAAATAAAGGCGTCACTGTTCTGTCCTTTTTCCGAATCGTTCCTTCCAGCATGTTCGTTTTGGCGCGCCTCTTCTTCTAGTAATTTTACTTTCAGACTGTCGATATTCGGAATTTCATCACGAGATTTGGCTATGCTAAAATTTTCTAAATCACCAGGCAATGAAGATAGCAACATTATCGACAGGAGGTCGTCAGGTATCTTGATTCCTGCTTCGGTTAATTGTTCAGCTTTATTAGTAAACTTATTTATGTACGTGTTCATAGTGATTTCAGGATCTTTTCTCATTCGATATAATTGTTTATAAAGTGTGGCTTTTCTTACTGGTCCTTTCGATTCGTGAACACGCTTAAGTTCGTTCCATGCAGCGTCCGATGTTTCGGTTCTTTTTATATGATTTAATTGCCCACGCGACACGCTTAATATTATTAATGCCAGGGCTTTCTGATCTTTTACTGTCCACATTGCTGTATCTTCAGCGGTTCTCTGTGCATTACCATTTACGTAGTCCCACAGGTCATTACATACCAGCACGCTTCTCATTTGAATCTTCCACGATTCGTAATTTTTTTCGGTTAATTTTTCAATGGTCTGTATCCCATGTGCGGCGGACATCTTGATCTTTTATTCGACAATTTTTCTTTCACTCGATACACAGGGTCGATGCGTATCCTGGGCCCATAACCTGATGAGAATTGTGGGGTTGGATGTGATAAAGCACACAAGTTTGTTTCGAAGCACATCAACTATAACGTTTTATTATAATACTTTTATTATATCGTAAGAACATGTGTCGCCTGGAAGAGCGAGGAGCGAGAGACTAGAAACAGAAACTAAGCGGACACGTCAAAAACAAAAAAGGCTATTCATCCGCGCCATCTTTTGGATACATGTAACATTCAAAAGTAAGGACATATAACATATAACAATGCGCTCGATGATCCTAACTCTAACATTTGCATAGTTAAATAATATAATTTTGCAATTTTAAACGATTTAGGAACGAATATTACTGTTTGCCCCAAGAGGGAAGTCCCTTAGGGATTGCAGCGCAAAAACGAAATTATTTGGAAATAGTAGTGCATAAATCGAAGATATATTTTGCACAGTTAAATATTGTAATTTTGCAATTTTAAACGACTTAAAAACGAATGTTATGTGCTCCAAGAGGGAAGTAAAAATCCCTTAAAGGGATGCAACGCAAAAATCAAAATTACTTTAATATCAGAGCGCATAAATAGTGCATAAATCTTGCGTATTTGATTTTTGAAATGGGTTGTTCTTAACACGTGGGGAGGGAAGGGGGGACTCACTGACAGCCTATTCAGCCTCCCCACAGAAAAAAATTTTTTGGACTAAACAAAAAGAGCGCAAAAATTTTTTTCTTATCGATTTATAAAGCGCATAAACAGCGCATTATTGTATAATTTATTCATTAACTTTTTCTGAAGAAGAGTCAGCTAGGCAGATAAACTATTTTAATATCAGAGTACACAAATAGCGCAAAATACATAAATCCTATTTGTATTTCGGAGTATTTGATATTTCGGAATGGATTGTTATTAATATGTGGAGGAGCTCACTAATAACCTACACAGTTCCCAATACAGAAAAAAATTTTTTAGCTAATTAAACACAAAATTTTTTCTTGTAGATTTATACAGGGCATAAAGCGCATTATTATATTATTAAATTAAATTTTGATTAAGTAGGAGCGGAAGGCTAACAGACGTGATTTTTGCCGGTTTTGATTTTCCTTGATCATTTTTTAATTCGGATTTTTCATGATTTTCCCAACTTTCCCGATCGTTAGCAATCCTAGATATATATCAAAATTAATTTATTAAGCGCGCATATTATATTTGTTTTTTATCTTAGACATAATATTAATATTTATTAATAAGTATTACATATCTTATTTCTGTTCTTTTTTTATTAAAATATTTAATATAGAACATACATGTAACATCGTATTTATTATAGAAATCAATTTATGATAAATATAATCAATTATAATATCTAAACTTAAATATTTAAATTAATTAAATAAAGCGCCAAACGGTCAAAGCTAGGTCTTCGTGCTGAAATTTTCTTATGTGAATTTGTATACATATCTCAAGTTCAACTGCGCGTCGAATAAATTTTCGGTCTTAAAACACAGTCTTAAGATGAACAAGGATAGTAAATCACACTATTAAATTGATAATWAATTTAATAACAACGATGCTAATAAGCATCTCAATCCCTTATTCCCCCCGAATATTGTAAAGAATTTGTTGCGAAAAATAACACCTCAGCCAGGGATCGAACCTGGAACCTCTCGACTTTCCGGGGCGAGCGTCTTATTTTTCACAACAAATTCTTTACAATATTCGGGGGGAATAAGGGATTGAGATGTAATAACCTAGCTAGACCGTTTGGCGCTTTACTTAATTAATTGTTGTGTTTTCACATATCGGTCATCATGAGCCTATTCTTATTTAAATATTTAAAATTTAAATTAGTTTTATATATAACAGAGTAAAAATTTAAAAACTAAAAAATTCACAACTATAAGAATCTAAATATTCAAAAATTCAAAATATCTAAGAATTCATAAAATCAAGTAAAAAAATAAAAAACTGTAATATATCTAAACAAAAATAAGTACTAAATCACAGAATTTATACATTTAAAAATTAAAGCGATACAAAATAATTGACAAATATTCAACAAAGATTATAGGAATCTAAAAATTTGTATGTATGATACAGGTTTGATCCTATAGGAATGTAGTCGACCATGAGCGAAAGAATATGGAAAAAAGACAGGAAAGAGGAAAGAGGAATAGTTTACGTTCCGCCGTTTCCCGTCAGCTATGAGAAGCGAAAGTAAGAACCAGCGGTCTCAATTGACCTTGAACCTAGCAACAGAATTGATGATCTCATCTCCAAATGCGTTCTGCTCAAACATATGTTAACATGGAAATTTACATGAATATTAAACATACTAGGTGGTGAAAGTGTGTAATATTAACCGGGATAGTAAAATATTTCAACAATTTAAAAAAAATTATTTTCTAAAAAAATATTTCCTACTAAAATTGTAAAGTTTCAACAGATTTGATGATGTTACTCTAGCTTGCATGCTTCCCGTTCTCTTTGGAATGGTTTTAAGGAAATTGGCAAAAAATTTTAAGGAAGATCAAGTGACACCTTTTAGAAAGAACACAAAAAGTTAAATTTTTGTTTAAAATATACTTCATATATATATATATATATATATATATATATATATATATATATATACAGGGTGTCCCATTTTAACTTTCGTATCAAAATATCTCGTAAAGTATAAAAGATACGGGAAAATGTTTTCAATAAAAGTTTTATTACTTCGAGGGAGATATAAGATGGTACCATTGGTTTGACCTTGGGTGATGTTGTTAAGATCGGGGCAAGGTCACTTTGAACTTTTTAAATGGAACCCTCATTTTTCAGTACATGTTCTTGTAGCTTACCTCGAGAGCTTTTCAAAACACTATAATAAAATATTTTTTCATTAAGTATTTTTCAAATTATAAGGCTTGCAAGTTACAGCACCGCCGGCATTAGCATTATCCAAAGTGTACCACGCGGAGGTTGCTCGGATTTACACCTTTTTTTTCGTGTGTGTGTGTGTGTGTGTGTGTGTGTGTGTGTGTGTGTACGCGCGCGCGTGTGCCAGTCATTGGCAAGATCGGTGGATTCTTCTGGAAGAATACAATTGAGCTTCATTCAGGTCTTTCAATCAAATGTTCAAAATGTCCACCATTATTCCGTAAACATAATCGAAGTCTATTTTCAAAGTTTTCTAATATTGATCTCAATATCTCTGGAGTTATCATTTCACAAACTGTCTTTATTCTATTCATATCTGATCGGTGTATTCTCATAAATAACATTTTTCGAATAACCCCAGAAGAAAAAATTCAGCAGATTTAAATCTGATGACCTTGGAGGCCACGGGACTAGTCCTCTTCGACCTATCCAACAATTTGGATATTACTCGTCTAAGAAAGTCTAACATCATGATGAAAATGAGCTGAAGCACTAACTTGCTGAAACCAACATCTCTGGCGAATATTTAATGGAATGTTCTCAAGATTTTCTGGCAAATGATCCTGAAGGAACCGTAAACAAGTTGCACCGGAGACGGTATGTTTAAAAAAATGAAGTTCGTTCTCTGAACACAAAAGAGGTGTAAATCCGTCTAGCAACCTCCGCATAGTACACTTTGGGTAATGTGACAGTATTGTAACTTTCAAGCCTTATAAATACTCGAAAAATACTTTATTATAGTATTTTGAAAAGCTCTCGAGGTAAGCTACAAGAATATGTACTGAAAAATGAGGAGTTCCATTTAAAAAATTCAAAGTGACCTTGCCCTGATCTTAACAATGCCACCCAAGGTCAAACCAATGGTACCATCTTATGTCGCTCTCGAAGTAATAGAACTTTTATTGAAAACATTTTCTCATATCTTTTATATTTTACAAGATATTTCGACGTAAAAGTTAAAATGGGACACCCTGTGTGTGTTTTATATTTTTTGGATTATTAATTATTAAGTATTAAGAGAAGCTCCAATGATGTTGACCTCAACATATATTTTCAACGTCAAAATCATTAACTTAGAAAGTTTCAGTCATCACTCGTTATTCGTTAAAAAGTTATTCGTTATTAGAAAAAAAAAGCTTTTTAATTTCTAAAATATACTGTATAAATGTCATATGGAACAGACCTACAATTAGGTCTTAATTATAGATTATTACACTTCCTCCCTCGCAATACGAAATTGTAGATGTAGGCTTCGATGTTATTAGATTCATTTCATGTTATTAAATTCATTTTCAAACGCAAATTTCAATATCATGAACAAATAGATAAATTTCTTAAAATAATGATCACATTGTATCACGTTAACGATTCTGTAATAAATACTGATGATAAATAACATTATTGTAAAAGTAATACCCGGGTTTTCAATCATTTTGCAAGAGAAATGTGAAATAGTACAATTATCGACCTCGTTTCGCCCCATAAGAGGTAAAGTGAGGTGAACCACGCTTCGCGTAGAAAGTGTGAATCTATGTGCAATTTCGCTTCACCTGGAAAATTATAAACTCATGTGGAACTTTGCTTCGCGTTGTAAAATGTATGCGTGGATGCAGTGGATACCGCCCCCTCCATTACCAAAAAATTTAAAAAATTAAACAAATTGAATTGGAACCTTGCTTGGTGTAGAAAACTGTAAATTCATATAAAACCTTGCTTCGTATAGATTTACAAATTTTTGCGCAAAGCGACGTCCTATAGGTTCACAATTTTTACGAAAAAGAGGTGGAACCCACTGCATCCATATATATATATATATATATATATATATATATATATATATACTTTACAATGCAAAGCAAGATTCTACATGGGTTTATAACTTTCTACGGTGAGGTTCCACCCCACTTCTGCTTACGAAGCGAAATGAGATCTATAATTGTACTGTTCATAATATAATTTAAAACTTTTCAAATTCTTTTTTTATTAATAACTTTTAACAAATAATGGCTAAAATCTTTTCAGAAGGTCACTCAGAGTCATGACATTGACAATATATATCAAAATCATTAGAGGGGGATTTTCTATACTAAATAATTACTTTTATTTTCTACGATATTTTTGAAAATATTCAAGATAATTGTTTTAATCTAGTGGAATATAGAAGCCTTTAATGTAAATTTATTTTTCATATTATATTTCAAGTATTAAAATAAAATAATCGAAAAGTACTTAAATATACAATACTTCGGTAGATATTTTCATCTTATCTCTATTACATCTCTATATTACATCAAATGTTTAAATATATTATTATGACATTCTAAACATTTTTCTAAACATTTTTTAACATGTCTTTTAATATTTTTCATAATATTATTAAATTGCTCAAATAACATTTAAGCAATAAGTTTTAATTCGTTTTTTAAATTATCTTCCGAAATAACAGCTATAAATATGCAATATTTTTCTTCCCAATATTTTTTAATAAATTTATTTAAAAAGAAACTATTAAATAAAAAGATTTTCAATATATTTCGTATTTGTAAGCCAAAATTTACACAATTAACTTTCTCATTGTATAAATGTTTCAATAACTTTTTAATTCATATTATTTCGAGTTACTGGACAGATTTAGTAAACAAGACCTCAATCATTCCCATAAATGTAATGTAGACATATATGATCAAGTGACCTTGCAGGTCATGATAATGGCTCCAATGACCAGGAAATTTGATCACCCTGCTTTCGCGTCGACATCTCATAAAATGCAACATCTTGTCACATCCACATCTCTACTCTAATATTCAAATGAATATCTCGAGAAAAAACGATAAATATTCTATAAATTTCAATAGAATTTTCCAGTCATGTATTGGAATATTTCAGCTGATGGTTAATCTTTTTCATTCAATGTTGATTCAATGCCGATTAATAATGAAAATTATCTGTTAAAATAATCACTGTAAAATACAATCTCATTTAATTATAATCTTTGTGAACTTGGTCGACTTTTAATAAAGTTTTTAATTTAAAAAATGTTTCGTTTGTAACTGTTTGTAATAACAATAATTTCGTTTGTAGTTCCTTATATTAAAAAAATATAAAATTTTGAAAAAATAATCGTCAACCAATTTTGAGATAAACAAAAATCGTTTATACCTTGATTGAGAAAGCAACCTTCGAGATGCTGTTCGCGAAAATCGACTAAGTCCCGACGAAATTTTTTTTGAAAGTTCCAGCAGTTCTAGCGGCAGTTTTGGATAGTACTTCATGTGTTCTACAATAAATTATTGAGACTCAAAACGATCCGAACGGTTAACGAGTTATTCGGTGTCAACGGTTTGCGAATGCTGATGATTTCGACAAGAATTTTTTAAACAATCATAGAGATTGCATATTTTTTTATTTATATAGCAGAAACTCTAGAACTCAAAAGAAACCAAATGCGCTATTCAGAACTATTCGGACTTGAAATTAATTTTTTTTTGTTTATTATTTTAAAAATAAATTTTATTTTTAGCAAAAACTCTAGTATATATGAAAAGACATTAAATGAGCTAATGAAAATTATTCGGTCGTGATTTTAGTGTGAAGTTAGCACTTCATTTTTTAAATGTTATTTTAATAGTGTTAATTGTCAAAACTCTGAAAATGTATAATAAAGTATTCCTATACACTTCAAAAGAAAGAATTAGAATTCTAATCAGAACTCTTGAGAACTGAACTTCGGATGCTAACTTTATATGCCCTTGTAGTTGAGTCGTTCAAAAGTTAACATTTTTACAATAAACTAAAAACGTAACTTTGCCAAGTTTTAAGATATCTCGAATCAGCTTGCGGTACATTTCTAAGAAATCTTAAAAATTAGCAGATTTACGTTTTCAGTTTATTAATATAAAAATGATACTAAAACTACAAACTACAAAGAACTACAAAGTTATTGTTACTTCAAACAACTACAAATAAAATACCTATAATAAGCTAGCAGGACCAAATCAGCAGAAACAAACCGGACTTATTCAATTATTTAGTACCCATTTTGTACTAATTTGTACCACCAATGAGAATTTTGTACCATGCCGTTTAGGAAAAAAACGTGGTATTGATAGCTTATAATATTAAGCTAGCAAGACCACAAAAAAAAAAAAGAAAAATAAGAAAACAATAGCGGAAATGCAAAGAACTGAATTTGTACTAATTTGTACCATCAAAAGAAAGGTAATATATTCGTCCCTTCCTCGTGGGACAACCCCCAATTAAATTCAATTTTATTAAGCTCAAGAGTAAAGTACTCTTCGCCACGAGCAGAATCAGTCGATACTTTCATAATCGATGAGATGTAATTTGTATTACTAAAATGTGAACTTTCAGATTTTGTATCCCCACCATTCGTTCAGAAACTACCCTCGATCCTTAGGCTCAAGAATAAAGTGCAACTATGCATCATTTTCGACGGAATATCTGTTGTAAATGTTTAATGGATAGTTAATTCTATTTAGAGGTATATAAATCAAGCATTTGTGTGAATCGAATCTATTTTCAACATATGGATGAAGTAACAGAAAGAAATTTGTTTTTTAAGTTACTTATCCATACGGTGAAAAACGGTAATAGAAATCTACAAATTGCGTGTGCAGATTTTATCAGAAATATTTTCGATATCCGATATCGGTGGATGTAAATACATTGATTGTGAGACAAATGTAGGTTATTTAGCTAGTATATTATTCAAAGAAACACCTAGTTTAGATGTCAAAGAGACATCTCGGTGCAATCTTGGTTGTCCGTCCCGATGAAAAAAATTACCTGTTATTCAAATTGAAGACACAAAAATTGTAAACGATACAAATTTCAACGAAATTTGTATTGCACACAAAGCATGTACTTGGAAGGGGAATGTCCTTGTTGTACCAAACACTGTACTGGATTCGAGAAAACAACGCTTTCCGAAACAGGCAAGCGCTTTAAATTTTCCAATTCATTATTGAACATAAATGAAACAAATCATTACATTAGCATGCTTTATGTTTAAATCACTACAAAAATAATTTTTACCTTTTTTTGTCACATTATGCTGCAATTTCATTGCAAAAGTGTACGCGTGCGCGCGCCAAGGCACACACACACACACACACACACGCACACGCACACGCACGCACACACACACGCGCGCGCGCGCACACGCACACGCACACGCGCGCACACGCACACGCACACGCGCACACGCACACGCACACGCACACACGCATTTTATTTCTCTCTCCATTTCCTCTCCAGAAAAATTATTGTATTCCATTAAATTATTTTATTCATTTCTTTCAGGGGAAATTATTATTTTCGATATATTCACAACCAATCAATCAAGTAAAGTTAACTGACATTAATCAAACCTGCATCCCGTTAAACAGGAATATATATATGAGTTAATTGGAATAGTTTCCTATAAAAAACCTATGACAAGGAATATTAATGTTAAACATTATACAGCAATATGTTCAAGAGTGGGCATGGATCGAATACAACGACCTCGACAAAAAAGAAAGGCACAGCAAAGAGAAGAATACTATGAAAACATCAGCATATACGCCAAAAAAAAAAAAATAAATTTATTCATTATTATTAGTATTGTTATTGCTATTATCTTTATTATATTTTCTGGTCCGTGATATTATATACACACGCGCTCATCCATACGCATACGTTACACGTAATAACACAAATTTTGCAATAGTATTAAAAGCATTTCAATACATTTAGATTAATATATTAAATAAATCCAAAAAGTTTTGATTCAAATTCGATTCGCATTTAAATTAAAGAGATTCGATTCGCTCCAGTTCGACATACTGTACAAATTTCAGATTCGATTCGATTTTGAACATATTATCATAGATTCGATCACAATGCTTGACTTATATACCTCTAAATAGAATTAACTATCAGTTAAACATTTACAAAAAATATTCCGTCGAAAATGATGCGTGCATAGTTGCATTTTATTCTTGAACCTTACAGGGGTCGGGAGTAGTTTCCGAAGAAACGGCGGGAGTACAAAATCTGAAAGTTCACATTTTAGCGATACAAATTATACCGCTTCGATTATGAGAGTATCGACTGATTCTGCTCGTGGCGAAGGGTACTTTGCTCTTGAGCCTAATAGAATTGAATTTAATTAGGGGGTTGTCCCACGAGGAAGGGACGAATATGTTACCTTTCTTTTGATGGTACAAATTAGTACAAATTCAGTTCTTTGCACTTCCGCTATTATTTTCTTATTTTTCTTTTTTTTTTTTTGTGGTCCTGCTAACTTAATATTAAGCTAGCAGCGCCACGTTTTTTTCCTAAACGGCACGGAGTACAAAATTCTTATTAATGGTACAAATTAGTACAAAATGGGAAGGTACTAAATAATTGAATAGATCCGGTTTGTTTCTCCTACTTTGATCCTGCTAGCTTATTAGAGATATGTATATAAATAGACGTGTAAGGCACTTTTTCCTATATATTATAAAAGCCAGCATTACCACAAAACTAAAAGACAGTAAAACGCATGTTAAACCAACTGTTAAACTTGCCGCGAAAACTGATGTGATAGCATTCGTAGCAATAAGAACTAAATATATTCAGAGGCGATCGCTAGTGTTTCTTGCGTTAAAAATTGCAACCGTACGACACACGGACAGGCAACGACGTTTCTTAAAACAAAATTTCCAGATTCGAATTTTTTGCATCGCAATATCTCCGCACATAGGACACGTAGAGAAAAAATGAAAACATTTTTATGATATAATTCGAACCCAAGCTATCGATTGCGCTTATTTGGAACTTTTATCGGTTTAGCCGTTATTGAGATTCGGTAATTACGAATGCTCGCAACTCACATAAATGGACACGGTTCCGTCTCGTGACGGCATACTATATATATTATATATATGTCGCGAGACACTACCGTCTCTTGATTTTTGTAACTACCTTCACGAGAGGTTTTCCGCTATTTACATTTGTTTCGCGGGATGTAGTATGTTTTATGATATATTGTTCCGCTAACTTAATTTTTCATTAATAAAACATAATTTTTAAAGAAAATTTGCAGAACAAATTTTTTTCTTTAGTAACTTTTTTAGCAGCAAATATAAAAATATTAATTAAAAATTAACAATAATCAATTAATCTTAGAAGGGCTAATAAGAACAATGTCGCAGTTAACAGAGCGTAATCAATTAATGTAATTTATTATCTATATTTACAGACGTTTCGACTTTCCTTTAAGCAATCCTCAGTGTATGAAAGTACATTCTTGTCAACGTTCAAATGAGTTTACGTTAATAATTATAATACATTATTAACGTAAACTCATTTAAACATCGAATGTTGACAAGAATGTACTTTCCCTTCTAAGATTAATTGATTATTGTTAATATTTCAAAATTTCATTTCTCTCATCACATTAATAAATAACTTACACTTATTAATATTGTTAATTAAAAATGATTCTGCTCATTTTATTCCACTAACTTATAAGATATTTAATCTTGTGGAACAGAAGACGAAAACAAAATTGGAAAGGAAGAAAGCAATTAATATGTCGCAAAAGAAAAAAATTCGTCGCTAAGAAAAATTGACATAAGAAGAGGGTTGAAATGAAAATTTACAGTTTAATAATAATGATGCTAGCAAGTATCTCAATCCCTTTTCCCCCGAATATTATAAAGAATATTATAAAGAATAAAGAAGCTCTCTGGCTGAAGTGTTATTTTTCGCAAAAAATTCTTTACAATATTCGAGGGGAGGGGGGGGGGAGAGATTGAGATACTTGTTAGCATCATTATTATTAAATTGATTATCAATAATATCCTGATATTACTATTCTTGTTCTTAAGACTGTGTTTCAAGACCGAAAATTTATTCGGCGCGTAGTTTGGTGAACTTGAGAAATGTATAATAAATTCACATAAGAAACATTAGCACGAAGATCTAGCTTTGATCGGTTTAGTGCATTCTTAATTATTTGTTTTCATATACCGATTTATTCTATTTATTATTTAAAATAAAACTTATTTTTTAATGAATATATATGAATATATATATTTAAACTTGTATACATAATATAATTTTTTATTCACGAAGATGAACGCATACACTTAAATATAAAAACTAACTTAGCTGTCTTTTCGTTTCCTAACGCATTTCTAAATTTCAAGAAACAAGAATCGAAAAAAAAAACAAGAAAGTCGAAGCACGTAGCAATCTCGGAGGCACCAATATATAATTATATACAAAATATGTCCATACATGTTCATATAATCTTCTTTCTTTTGTAAAATTACTGCATAATATAGCCAGTATTGGGCATAAATTATAATAAATCATAATAAAAATTAACAATTAAAATTTTAATCAAATTCGTGATTTAAATCAAATGATTTTTTTTTTTCGTAAAATTTAATTTAAATCGCGATTTAAAATCACTAATTTTAATCAATTGATTTAAATCATTTCTCTAATAGCTAATGCAATTTATAAAATTGCATTAAAAAATTGCTAATGCATATTATATATCATTAAAACTGTGATATACTTCTAATAAAGAAATTTTTATTTCATCCATTTCTTTTTTCTAAAGAACAACTATTTTTAAATCTTATGGGATAATCTAATGTCTTCCTTTAAAGAACAATTAAAAAAAAATTTTTTTTTAAAGAACTATTTTATTTAAATATTTTTCCATTTAGTGTTTTTAATTTTTTAAATTGTAGTCATTATCGTATTTATAATATAAAAATAATAGCTTTAATTAAAATAAAGTTAAATAATAAGATTTTTTACTAATAATTTTGCTCTTAATTTTGTCACAAGAAATTTTTTAATAAATTAAAGAGTTTCTTTAAAATTAAAAAAATAAGAGGTAAATATTAAACTTTTTTTAATTCTCGTATTTATACTCTTATTTATACATATTATATTATATCATATAATACTGTTGCGCTCGCAACGCATTTGAGCATTCTCGCGTTCGCGCGACACACTCACGAGCACACTTCCGCACTCGCGACGCGTGCACACACTCCCGTCGTACGTGCAGAAATTAATAGACCACAAAGTTTATTAAAAGAACGGAAAACTTTATTTTAAAACTGTCAATTCAAACTAAATAGAACTCTGCTCCGCTCGATCCAAAAGAACATCTTCATCGAACTTCATTGATCTCTCCGCGCTCAAATCAGCTTTCCCGCGCTGAAAGCGCTGCGGCGTAACAATACATACACGTTTGTTGAAAAACTTACACGTATTTACAATTCTGTATAGATTTTTTATATCTATTATAAAAAATGCAAAGCTAAAAAAATTTTGACTTTTCATTTCTTTACAAACTCTCCTTATGTATTCACACAATATTTAAATATATCACACAAGTCCAGTATAACTTTAATAATATAAGTCTTGAGATACGCACAAAACATTTCCAATTTTGTTTCTTTATAAAAATGTAGCATGATGTACTAAAATGCATTAATGTGAAAAAAATTCAAAAAATGCGAGACAAGTTTTACATAAATATATCTCTTTGTGTACATATCATTAAGCAATATGATAAGCATATAATGATAAGCAGTAAATTCAATGAAGCTAATTACATTGAAATATCTTTTATAATTTTATTTATGGGATTTTCGTATTATAAACATATAGTGAAATAAAGCTGCTACATTTATTTTATTGTTAAAAGTAGCGTGATAATAAAAAAGAATTTTAAAAATATTCAATAAACATTTATTATCTATTGATAAAATAAAAGAAATTCATACAATCCAGTCCAATCTTGATATATTTCTGAAAGTATTACAAGAAGAGAAAGCAAATAAGAATATATAGATAGAATTGTAACAAATTTTGAGGCATATAATTTCAAAAGGTAAAAGTTCAATGATTCAAAAATTCACGTTTGATAATTTTATAAAAAATTAATTTGTCGTTTCAGACGTACAAGAGAAATAAATCGCTTCAAAGATTTTCGCTTAATGTAGACCCGATCGATAACATTTTACCTGTTTCATCCACTCGCACTTTCACGGAACGAAAGAGAAACAGAGACCGGTTTTCCATATCAGTCATAACGGAACATGAATGTGTGAACGTAGACAACTTGAAAACGTTGTATGCCAGCATATTTTCTTAATGTATAATGATCGCGAAGCAAACATTGACGTTATTTTTCATGAAATATTAAGAATATAGAAAGATCTAGCAATTCATAGAATTCCAATGTTAAAAACCAGAAAAAACCTTGTTGAAGAAATTTTTATCTCAAGTACTGGAACATGATTCTAAAACGAGAAAAAAAGAAAATAAATGTTTATTATTTATTATTTTACTATTTAACAAATAATCAGAGAATTAATATTTTGACAGACACCAATTAGATATTAAAAATTAAAAAATTAAACAACTGCGATTCAGGAATTTGTGAAATTAAAAAATGAGAAATTAAGAAATTTCTCATGTAAGAAGTTTCTTATTCAATCAAAAATAGAAAATAAATAGTATCTAAGTAAGATAAAAGTTTAACGTTCAAGAAATACAATAAAAAATGCAAATACAAAAAAAAAACAAAAAGTTTGTTCTTTCATGTTATTAGTATTTTGACAAAATTTAAAAATTAATTATATTTTTAAGATTTAAGAGCTTCTGAAAAAATTATGTATTGTTATATTTAGATATTTATGGTGTAGAAAAATATTATATCAAAATAAACAATGTATATCAATTTTAGAACTAGATTATCTGTATTGTTTCAAATTTAGTGCAAATATTATCATTATTCTGTCATCAACTTGCTGATGTAAAGTTAGTACCATTTTTAAAAATCCAAAATTTCATCTACAGTTTGCATTCACACCAGATAAGTTCCTGATACATTAGAATAATTGTTTTATCGATTTAAACCAAAAAATTCAATTCGAAATATATGAAGTGTATGAAATGGTGTACGGAAATATATGGAGCCAACTTCTCCTAGCATGCGTAAAGTTAGTCCTAGCTTTAATTCTTGAGAGTTCTGATTAGAATTCTAGCTTTCTTTTGAAAAGTAGAGAAGACCGGGGCGGGTTGTCACAGTTTTTGTTTAATAATTTTTAAAAAATCGTTTTGAAAAAAATAAATATAAGATTTTGAAACATTATATACGTTAAAATACACCTACCTTAGGCATAAAAAAATATATATTATTCTTAAATATATCATCGTACAATAAGTTTAATTTTAAATAAAATTGTGAAAATGTGACAATTAAATCCAAATGTCACATGTTCCAAAATTGGCAGTTACATATTCAGGATTTTTTGCAATAATCACGGTATTAATGCACGGTAATTCATATTAAATCCTAATACGAATTGTCGAATAGATAAATTATGTATTTTCATTGTTTTAATGCTTTCTAAAATTATATCAGAATTTTGCCTTAACTATCTTCCTTTTTTTATTTTCGTATCATATGTTACAATTTAATCTTACATACCTCCTGAACGACTACTGTTCAATTCAATATCGCTAAAAAAAGTGGCTCTCTCGAAAAATAGGTAGAAAAGCTCATTTAGAACAATCTATCCCACATGGCCATTTTTTTTAGTAAGAGATTATATTCATAAATTTTATTACAATAATGATTATTCGATCACAGCCAAAACTTATTTAAAACATGCCATTTTATTACAGTGAAATTGCGGTTGGTAATGCTAAAAACTAACACAAAAGACAAAATATAAGATCAGAAAAATTTACTCGGCAATTTAATTTTCTTAAAAGTTGTTGTAAATAGTATACGCAATGCTTTTGGCGCTAACCATTTTATGTCATAAATAAATATTACGTCAGCAATTTACAGTATAAAAAAGAGAATTTTCTAACATATATTGATCGAGTTGTAAGCTTCTTAACAATCAACCCCGTGACAACTTGTCCCGGTCTCCCCTATAAGAGTTTTGTTAAAAGTTCCAACGATTAACATTAAAATTAACATTTAAAATAACAATTCAAAAAATAAAGTGCTAACTTTACATCACAACTAAATAATTTTGAAAATTAACGTCTTTTAACAAGTACTAGAGTTCCTGATATAAAAAAATGTTTCTTTTTCTAAAATAAAAAAATTAATATCAAGCCCAAGTAGCTCAAATATAAAAAATATAAATTCTGAAGTGCATTTGATTCTTTCTGACGAATTTTAGAATCTAATAAATAAAAAACATCAAATCTCTATAATTATTTTAAAAAATTGGGTAAATTTAGAGAGCTGGACTCCGATGATTTTGATATAATTGACAAGATCCTGAGTGATCTCCAGAAGATTTTAAACGACACTCGTCAAAAAGTTATTAACTCTTTAATAATATAAATTTAATAATATAAATTTATAGGCATAAATATCATATTGTTTGCACATGTAAGTAAACGCATGACTCTGAACAACATTCTAAAAGTTATAGTTGTCGCTCGTTGTACAGAGTTCTCCCTCTTACAGAGGGATTATATCTGAAAGATATAACCAAACACAACACAAGCTATATTTTAGTTTCAAATTAGAAACAGATTTGGATTAGATTACATTTTTCTGGAATAAGAGGGTATAGCAAAAAGGAGCGGAGCTCCAAAACTCTTACTGATTTGAAACTAAAAAATATGATTTGAATTAGATTAGGTCAGGTTATATCTTTCAGGAGCAGCATCCCTATAAGACCGCGAAATCCTCGAGCGATAACTAAGACCTTTGGAAGTTGAAAGGCATGATTTTGACAACGTATGTCAAAGTCATCAGATCCAGATGTCTATTCGATTTATCAAAAATTGCCATCGAATTATAAATTCATCTGCAGTAGAAAAATTTTTGACGTCTCATTAATTACTAGTCGAATTCTCTTTTACCATAGTAATTTCATGTATTAGGTTGGTGCAAAAGTTCTTATCGATTTTTGGAATTTTTTTATTACAATAAAAAAATCGGTATAAAATAAATTAATCGAAGTATTTTCCATCATTTTCCACAACTTTTTCCCATCTTTCCGGTATCCGCAACATGCAAATATCTCGAAAAAAGAAATCTTTTTTTAGATGATTCATTGATCGATCTTTTCATACTGTGATATTCAAGAAGTGCTCGCCAGATAAACCATGCTGCATCTAAATCAGCAATCTAAAATCAGATGATAATCAAAAACGGCAATATCTGATGGCTAAGCTGGATGCGACAGAACTTTCCAATTCCAATAATGCTTCCTTGATCTCTTTGAGCAACATGTGAAGTCAACCTGGCATTGTCATGCAGGATGACTTTGTGACAATTGCTGGTTATTTGCGGATGTTTTTAAATTAATTCTCTGCAGTTGTTTGTTATAGTGGTCTCCCGTAATGGTCTGGTGACAACAGCTCATAGAAGAGCACATCTTTCTGGTCCCATTAGATACACAGCAGAATCTTATAACCGTGGATAGTGCGTCGATGATGTTCATTGGTCGGGCTTCATCCAATGTTTTTACTTTTTGAAATTATGAAAGAGTATCCATTTTTCATCATCGGTTACAAGAAACTTTTCTTTTTTTGCTTAGCAAGTAACGAAAGACAGACATCGATTACGCATTCAGATAATTCATGTGGCACTCACTTTCCATACTTTTGGATTTTTCCCTGCGTTTAAATGACGAACTATTGTTAAATGATCAACTCCTATGTTCTGCTTATGAAATCATACTAACGCATGTATATAGATATCTATCAGCATCGAAAAAACATTTGCACCTAATAAAATGAATAAGCCTGCAGTAAATGACTAAACAATAATAACTAATCTTAACTTATTAATACTACAATTGTCATTTTCTTAAATTAGGTGCTCGAATTGGTGTCATTAAAATTTCTCGAAAAGATTGACAAAACTGTAAAACATTCTATTAAGACTGATTTCGTTTACAATATTTTTCAATCAATATTTTTCATTCAATAAAACTATTCTGGAAAGAAGAAAACTCTGCCTAGTTGTTTAAAACAGCAGCTTCAGGATACATTAATAATTACTGCCTTAATTTCCTAAAAAATTACACATTTTCTATGTACATCACAGATTTTATTTTTATGCTGTGATATATTGAATGTATTTTCTGCTCATATATACGTAACTCTTCCTTTTCAACATCAGTTTTTTATGATAATTCTTCCAAAATCACATAAATTTTTATAAATTTATGAGTGAAAAATGAATGATGCACATTCAAGAATTTACTTCTCACGTATCCAAATTTACGCATAATTTTAGTTCTTGTTGCATTTTCACTGCAACAATTCTTGTTGCAACTTCACTTCTGCGATGACAGATCGCCGATATCATTCATACTAAATTTTAAAAATATAAGGTCATAATTATTAAATTATTTGAAATTATTTAAAATAATTATTTAATTAAAAAACAACTTATTTGACATCGAATAAATATTGTATTTACAAATAAATCTATTTTAAATTTAATACGGATTGTCTATACTTTCATATTTTCACATATTATTTAGCGTAATTCTCTAAATAATTTATATGTTTAATTTCAAAACAACCATGTTCTACATAAAATAGAATTGCTCAACTGTTATTTTTTTTATTCTTCGCACGTAAGAAATTTTTATGGAATATTATTTTGTAATGTATTTTTGTTATAAAATATACTTTAATTTTTTCAACATTATGTGTATCTACATGTATATATAATATATATATATATATATATATATATAATAATATACATGTTATTTTATAATAAGTACAAAACATTGTCTTCTTGACACATTTGAAACATTTGAAAATATAATAACTTGGAATTGTAATGATTCTCAGGCAACTGTTTTTTCCTTGTTAATTGTGTGCGTAAACGTAAATATATGCGCTTATTCATGTAGCAATGTATTTGACACGATTGCGACATTTGTTTTGCGACCTAGATACTCAGCTATACTCGCTTTCTCTCTCATCCTTCTGTTCAGTATAACTCTTCCCTCATGAAATTGCATCAACGATGCCATTTGAGTGAGATTTGTCAAGTACCTTGTCTAGATTATCATACTGCTATATATTTACTTAAGCATCGAAAATTTTTGATTGATTTGTGGTCTAAAAATAGCAGAATTAATAGTTTTATAACAAATAAATTCAATTATTCATAATCACAATAATAATTTGTAGGTCGTACACAAATTTTATTATATTTCGTATATACAGAGTGAGAAAAAATGGAAATCCTAAAAAATCTCGAAAATATAAGTTTTATAGAAAAATATTTCAAACAAAAGTCGTAGAATTTAAAAAAAAACCTATTTACTGATCTTATTAGTTTGATCTTGATTGTCACCTTAGGTCACATCAATTTTTTTAAATGGAAATCCCTATTTTTTGCAATATCAAATCAGCGATGACTGGGAACAATGGCGAGCCCATTGAGGTACCAAAAGTTTGCTTGTAGATAATATTGTTAAAAGTAAAATAGATAAAAGATTGGAAGATAAAACAAATTTCACTGCTGACAAAAATTTACTCTTAGAAATGTTAGTATTATTTTTTATTAATGTTCACCTGCTCAGTATGCTATGTAATGCAAGATCTTGAGGAATGTTCGTAAAAAGAGATATTACATCCAAGAAAATTAGCACATCTGAATTGCAGATTTTTTTAATTGAAAGAATTTTATACGAATCGAAGCTGTTTTTGACGAGTTCATCATTAGGAGGCAGACTACTGAAAATGATTTTATGTAAGAATGAAGCAATCGAGTAAAGAGGTATTAATCGATGAGATTATAATTCTAAATGGAATTTTTTTTGTGGATTTTAGGTAAACCATATGCTTTAGAGAGAAGGGAATTACTCGAATATAAGAAGAAGTAAGTCTGCTTGGAAATGAAATCTTTTTAGAACCAAATCTTTAACATGCCATTCAACATTTTTTCTATAGTAATCATCGGATTTTTTTGGATCGTTATGTATGTATTCTGATCCTGTAACATTATTTCTATTTTCTTTACATATTCGTCCTTGTTTAGGGCCACTGTAACGTTACCCTTATCTGCTCTGGTAAAGATAATGTCAGGATTGTCTTTGCAAAACCGTGTGACTGTATCATTCAATGATATTGTTTCTAATTTATTGTTTCTATTTTTGTTGTGTAAAAAACGGTGGAAAAAAAGAATGACAGTATTGCGAATTTTAATTTTTTCTGACTCATTGATTTAACGATTGATTTAACTCTCTAAATCCTTAATGAATTCATGAATTGCCGATTGTTTATACTTATTAGGCGAGAGACAAAAGTTGCCCCCCAATTGTAGTAAATTAGAAGTGGATGGTACAATTGTAGTGTCCGTGAGATTGAAGAACCACTTATAATTCGTTTGATATAAACGGTCAACCGTGATGTCAGCAAATTCTTCGGAGTCTATATTGACGATGGTGTACCATGATCTATAATGTAATAAATCTGACTGTGTGTAAATAATCTTATCATTATTATCTGCATCATTTAGCTGACGAAAGTATCTAATAGGTTTGATTTTCCTATGCGTAGTTTGTGTTACGATGTAACCATATATATTTCATTTTATGTCTATGGTATAGTTTATTTGCATAATTGTCGAAGGATACTGAATGATACTTAAAAATCTCCTCCCAAATGTAAACAGGTAATAAACTGGAAAGATTAGATAAATGGAACGCTTCTCTGTTTAGATAAAATATGTGTCTGTGGAGATCAGAGATTTCAATTTATAATATCTTCTTTTGTAATTTGTATAAAAGTCCTTCAAATTTTCTAACTGATTTATAGTGATGATATTGATATTTTGGTTTATAAAAATTTGATAGATGTGTCGGAATAATGTCATTCAGTTTACAACAAGAAATGTACTTGGATGTGGCCCTAATCAGTCTGTATTTTTTTATTGTCACATATGTATGTAATTTTAATCTTATTATTGTAACAAGAGATCTCTGTGAAGTTGACACCCCATTTTCAAAATCCGATATAATTACTAGAGTTCTGGCTCTTCCCCAAAAAATTTTAGAGTTACTAACACATTTCGAAAAGAGTTCTAACGATTAAAACAAAAAAATAAGGATTTGAAGATATGGGGTGCCAACTTCACGTTTTCGCGATACAAAAATTAGTCATAACTTTTTTATTTAAAAAAAGAATGATATAAATTCTGATACTTTTTAATAGAGAACTCTTGTAGCGCTATCCAGAACTCTTGAGAAAATACTAAAATTCTATAACGAATTTTTTTCGCCGAATTTTTTATAAAAACTTTAGAAAATTTTGATTCGGGAGAACCGAAAAAATCTCAAGAATTTTTCAAATTTAATTTTAGCACCTCGAATGTTAAGAATAATCTTCAGAACTTTTGTAGCGCTACCCAGAACTCTTAATAAAACACTGAAAATCCGAAAACATCAGTAAATATTAAATGACAATTTTTATAATAAAATTATTACAATTTTTTTTTAATTGAAAACAACAGAATGTTATAATGGATATTAAATAGTACAAAGATAAATATAAAAGGCAATATGTGTGCGTGTATCTATTTAAAAAAATCATGAATTAGTTAGCCTGTCTTTCGATACGAAGTCTAGCTTATCGGATCGTCCAGGGATCGAAAGAGGTTCAGGTTAGAGAAACACATTTCTTTATAATTCAGGATAAGACGACGAAAAAAGTTATGGAGCTGATGGGATTCGAACTCGGAGTCCTTCGTTCTCCTTCCTAAGGCTTGTTCTTAATCTGCATAACCACGGTGCTCCACTGCTTTCGTTGTTATTTTCAATACTTTATATTTCTTATAATTTTATTGTTTAGAATCATATGGAAGTTGCTTTTGCTGAGATATATTGTTTTGAGGTATTGTAATTTTATTACGTGATTGACTATGTGTAGTCTCATATTTATTAGTTAGCTTCTGAAGAAAAAATGTTGTTCTTTGAAAATGGCTTTAACGTCAAAATTTCATCTATTTCTAGCAGTTGTAACTTTCATTATGCGACTATATGAATTTCTAAGCCTTGAGAATAACGATAAATTATAATAATAGACATTCTTATACAGCCTTGGCCATATTTTTGACCAAGGCTGTAAATCAAAAAACCTATATTTAAAGCAAAATAAATGCATAGGTGAAAGAAAGATTTTACCTTTTTCTCTGACACTCTGAACCTGAAAACATAAACATTCTAACTTGATTCTAATTTGAAATTAGTAAATCTCATTTATGAAATGCGAAGTAAAATGCATAGATAAAATATAAAACAAAATTTTTCAATTTTAAATTATAATTAGACGTTAGATTACTTATTTTGTGGAGTAGAAGATAGAACGTTAGGGCCGCTACTCATGCGAACACATATTGCGACACGCCAGCGGCGCTCTCAATGCCATCTAAGGTGACATTTTTCGGCGAGGCACACGCCGATCTCTAATTTTCACTAACGCATGTTCTTCTTTCTTAACCGCGCGTTGCGTCCAATACGATCTGTGTAGTTCACAATAAAGCAATGAACATTCACATCTACGTGTTCTTTCTCATTTTCGATCCCGTCCTCCGACGAATCAGCAAGGCCCAGGGTTCGCAGTGAAAGTGTGAGAAACGAAACGAAGTGAGAGAGAAGCCCGCGTCTAAACAAAAACGTCGTCAACGCACGAATCAAGATGGCCTCTCATCATGCAATAAAAATAAAGCCGTTGAATCGGGATAATTTCGATACTTGGAAGATTCAGATGAAAGCGTTGCTCATCAAAAACGAAACATGGGGATGTGTAACGAGGAGGGAAAAGGTCAAACCCGAGGTATTAGCGAACGACCCGATCAGTGCCGCGGTCGCCAAGCTGTGGGAAAGAGAGGATCAGAAGGCAATATCCAACATTGTCTTAAGCATCAACCCATCCGAATTGAAGAGAATTAAGAACTGCGAAATGGCAAACGAGGTATGGCGGACATTGCAAACTACATATCAATCGACAGGGCCAGTATGGAAGGCCACGCTGCTGAAGCAATTAACATTGCATAAAATGGGCAAGGATATTCGAGAACACTTGAATTATTTTTTTGACAATTTTTTTTTTACTATGAATAAGCTCGCAGAGATGGACGTAGAAATTAATAGTGATTTATTGACAATAATACTGTTATATAGTTTACCACCAAGTTTTGCAAATTTCAGATGTGCAATAGAGTCTCGCGACGAATTACCAACCCCAGAAGTGTTGCGCGTGAAAATAGTAGGAAAAAAAGAATAAGCGGAAAGCCGATGCCCGATCACCTGTTCTCAGCGCCCTGACTGCCGAAAAAAAGGCTATTTTCGTAAATATTTTTTGTGAAAACTAATAGCTTGTATGAATTATTGTCTTTATATATTCGAAGTACATACATTTACAAAATTATTTTTAAAAAATTCATTGAATAATATTAATATTTGTAGCCTCAGTACTCATTGATGTGCACCTCGTCTGAAAAAACATGGGTGCACGAGCGCGTCTAAACGGGAGTTTTGAAATAATTTTTTTTTTTTATTTTTAAGTATATGAGTGTAGTTGTACATACGGATTTTTTTATAAAATAATTTTAGACAAAATGACGCTATTTTTAAAAAAAAGTTGCAATTTTATGGCAAAAAATTGTTACTTTTTTAATTGTTTTTCAAAAACTAATAATCCGATTGAAAATTTATACGTATAACTAAAGACAATTTTATTGTAAACATTCTGTCCAAAATTCAAGTCATTCGGATAAAAATTGGCCGAGATATGTGAGCGCCCAGTTACGGAAACGTGGTTTCGAGAAAAACGTGTTTAAAGTTTTACAACCGATTAATTTATATAAAACGATAAAATTTCGTAACGAACCAAAGTACGTCAAATCCGAGTGCATATAAAATGTCTTTTGGAACAATAGCAACTTCTACGGCCTCGTTTCTGCTTTGCTTTCTTCTTTCCTCACGCGTTGCCGCCGCTTGCGCTCGGAGGTCTGTAAGTGAAAGCCATTGCTTGTCCTTATTGTCGCGAAATTGTGATGCTTACAGTCCAATTCTAACTCCCAGCAGCTCCATTATTTTTAATACATCGGGTTATTATTAAAAATACAAACAGCGATATATACAGCGATTTCAGCGAACTGTAGCTCCACTTGATGTTGTTTTTGGATTGATGCTCTAAATCATGTTGTTAAAACTGTCATTATTATTTTGAGTAAAACCACTCAAGCATTTTTGAAGTAACCTTTTGTCACTCAAATCTTCATAAATGGAAGTGATTGCATCGATGACAGTATCTGGAAGCGGTACTTTGTGTGTATAATCCTGACCACGTTCTATTCCATATTTACTATAGTTCCGTTTACGAATTTCAATATAATATTTTAGGGACATATTTGTAAGACTCCAAGCATTACAAAAATGTAAAAAAAATCGATTTTTTGAACCCATCGTCGTTCCCCCTTTAACGAAATAACGAAATCAGAGGCAAGGTAGAGAACACGATTCCAAAGATAACAAACAAGAATCGAAGAACAACAAAGATTTCAAGTATATATAAATGTCATCGATATCACAAGATTGGACACAAAGCTGCCGAGTGTCGATCGTCGCTTGAAGACAATGTCGCAAAAAAAGCGGAAGGTTGTTTGTATCACCGACAGGAATAGCCGCACAAAAGGTATTTGGAGTAAAAGACAACGGACGACCGCGTAAAAATTAATGTTTGGACAGCGGATGTCCGATGCACTGATATAAGGATAAAGGTAACTTCGCGAAATTATCAAACATGTCTTCCGACGAATTAAAACTAGCGAACAATGCGGTGACCAAAATAGAAGCGAGAGGTGAAGTCTCAATGGCGGCGGAAGTAAAACGGTAAATCGAAGAAAGTTAGCATACGCGATGCGTTATACGTACTCGATTTAAGAATTAATCTTATATCTGTAAATAAAATCGCGGATAAAAGATACACAGTGATTTTCAACAAGCGCGCCAGTGATATAATCGATGAGAAAGGAAACGTCGTACTCACATCGCCGATCGCGTTAACGATCTCTATTATTTACGTGAAGTAAAGCCCGAATGTAACGCTACGATCGAGAAAGAGCAAGCGCGCGACTCATTCGAACTATGGCACCGAAGAATGGGGCATTTAAACGTGATCTTGCAAACAGTATTCGTAACGGATGCATAAGCATCGATATAAAAGAACTTAGAGAATTCAGTTGTGAAATATGTCTTCGAGAAAAAATGATGCAAACCCCATTTTCGGCGACATGCACAAGAAAATCAAAGCTATTAGAAATCATGCACTCGGACGTATGTGGACCAATGCGCGTTAAATCAAACGGAAGAGTCAAGTACATCGTCACTTTTATCGACGATCATTCAAGATGCGACATTCAATTATTAAAAGGAAAAGACAAGGTCTTCAGTGCATTTAAGGAATACAAAGCCTTTGCTGAGAAGCAAATCGGGAAAAATATCAAATTCCTTCAATCTGATAACGGAAGGGAGTACTGTAAGACGGAATTCGATCAATTCTTAAGGGAACACGGCATCAACAGAAAATTAACCGTGACATACACCTCGGAACAAAATAGTGTGGCCGAGAAGGAATCACACTCTCACAGAAATGACAAGATGCCTGTTAATCCAATCAGGATTAACCACTGCCACTTTCATTCTGGAAGGAAGCAGTAAATACAGCAAACTACATCAGGAGCAGATGCCCATCGAGCAGTTTAAATGGAAAGACAGCCTTCGAAAAATGGACGGGCAAAGTACCAGACGTGCGATACTTCCGAGAATTCGAATGCAAAGTCTACGCCTTGGAAGCTCAAACAAAAGCAAATTCGACAATCAGTCTAAAGAAGATATTTATCAGTTACTCAGAACAGTTAAAATCACCGGGTATGGATCCCCGAAGAACGACGAATCGACATAACCCGCGATATGAAGTTTCTAGAAAACAACAAGACTAGGGTCGGCAGCGATTTCGAGAATTTCTGCATACCCAATGACGAACGTGTAGTGAGATATGAGAACGACGAAGTCGAGATTCCATTAAATCGAGATAGAAGTCGAATCAGAAAATGAAGAAGAGCAAGAGGAAGGTCCAGCGGAGCGAGAGGATATCGACGAACCAATTCTTTCAAGAAGAGGTTGAAGAAGACCACGGATAATTAGAATCGGATTCAGGGGAAGATTTAAAAAATTGTTCCACAAGGCGACACCCGTTGATGCGGATGGAGAGTCTGTTCATATAGCCAAAATTCCGATTAAGCAAAACAATGAGGCAGATGATGGATGGAAGCGCTATGGAAGCGGAACTTAAGTCAATATTAATGACACATGGAAAGTCGTCGATCATCCCAAGGATCGCCAGGCGATCGGGAGTCGCTTTGTACTACGAAACAAGTACAATAGCGACGGAACCCTGGAGTGAAGGAAGACACGACTCGTCGCGAAGAGGTACTCGCAACACCCAGGAGTCCCCGACTTCGGAGAGACGTTCACCCCCGTGGCGCGCATGAGTTTAATACGTGCAATAGCGGCAATTACTGCTCAGAATGGATTATCAATACATCACTGTCGCATATCTAAATGGCGAATTAGAAGAGGAAGTATTCATGAAGCGTCCCGAGTACATTGAAGAAATCCTCGAGAGAATCACTAAGCGAGAGAAGAGAGAGACAACAAAATTTTCAAGAAATCTATGGAGATGCTGGAGAAGCTCGATCATGAGGATAAAGTGCTTCTTTTGAAGAAGTCACTTTACGATCTATGTCAGGCAGGAAGATGCTGGCATGCAAAATTGAGTGAGGGTCTTCAGGATTTTAGATTCATTCAATTCACATATGATCCCTAGGGAAGATTCGTTGATAATCGATTTACGTGGACGACATGCTAGTAGCATAAAAGAAATCTCGAGACATTTCCAGAGTACTTGTCAGCGAAATTCGATGTCAAGAATTTAGGAAAGGCAAAATATTGTCTCGGAATCGAAATCTCACAGAGGAGAGCGCTCAAGAGATATCTCCATGAATCAAATACATCAACAATGTGTTTAAACCGCTTTGGGATGTCCGAATCCAAGCCAATTGTCACGCCATTAGATCTTGGAACGAGATTGACGAGAAATGAACCAGTCACCGATAAAGACGAAATTTTCTCTTTTCGGGAATTAATTGGAGCACTAACTTAACTAGCCGTGTCTACCAGGCCGGACATCGCTTATGCAGTAAGTCATTTAGGTCAATTCAATAGTTGTTATGCTTCAGACCACTGGCAAGCTGCTGAACGAATGCTAAGATACTTGAAGGCCATCAAGGACACGGGACCATCTTTTGGAAGGACAACGAATCCGATAATCAGTTATATGAACGCCGACTGAGCCAATTGCCTCGAGGATAGGAAGTCGTACAGAGGTTTTGCATTCATAATGGCAGGAAGCCCTGTGGCATGGGAATCTCGAAAGCAAAAGACCACCGCACTCTCGTCGACAGAAGCTGAATATATGGCCATGAGTGAAGCATTCAAAGAAAGCGTATATCTCCAAGGCCTCTTCACAGAACTAGATGTGAAAGGCATCGAAAAGGTGAGACTATTTAGCGACAGTTGCGGAGCCATCAAATTAGTAAAAAATCCGGTATTTCATAATTGGTCAAAATATATCGACGTTAGACACCATTTCGTAAGAGGAATACTGGAGAGTGGCCGTATCGAAATAGTTTACAAGCTACGGAAGACATGGCAGTGGATATTCTGACAAAAGGACTATCTGGACTTAAGCATCGAAAATGATTCGAATTTTTGGGCTTGAGGACTTGTGGGACCGAGTTAAATTGTCGCATGTATCTCGAGGGGAAGTGTTAGAGTCGCTACTCATGCGACATCCCAGCGGCGCTGTCTCAATGCCATCTAAGGCGACGTTTTTCAGCGGGGCACATGACCATCTCTAATTTTCACTAAGCATATTCTTCCTTTTTAATCGCGCGTTGCGTCCAGTATGATCTGTGTAATTCACAATAAAGCAACGAACATTCACGCCTCATCTACGTGTTCTTTCATTCTCATTTTCGATTCCGTCCTCCGACTAATCAACATTAAAGCATCCCCGCTTATACATTAACTTTGCAATAGATACACTGAAATTATCATATTTAATGCTCTACATGTTTCGTTTTAATTAACAACTTTTCAATAAACAATGAGTGATGACTAGTACCTTAATTTAAAAATTATTTAGAATCATTACTTTGGCAACATTATGATCAATGTCATTGATGTTAAGTTCATGAAATATATAATCATCAAAATTATAGATATTTTAAAATAATGTCTCAAATTAAAAGTAATTTTTACAATAATTCAAAACAGATGAGAACTCTTTTGTATAATAAGATGTCTACAATATAACAAGATTAAGATCTCAAAATTATTGGATAAAGTGTGTTATGCCTACATATATATAGAAATATACAGGGCCATAGACTGATTAATTGTTGATAAATGATCGGAATAACTAGGAGATAAGCGGAGCATTATGGTCACGCATGCTAAAGTGCTAGGGCTGAGAGTGAAAAATCTCGGTTGACTCCGTTAATTTTTCCGGCCCCTACATTTGGTGTCAGAAGTGGGATTGCTCATGCCGACAGAACAGAAACCAATTACAGAGTGGTACAAAACGTATAGCACGATTCTGTATGAACGTGCGTTCGGAATTGCTGTGTGCTGAGATCTCCGAGTACGGTGGGTTCTGTGTAAGCTTGAATACCATGGTGCGCTGATTATTCGAAAAACCCAACTTCGGCATTGAGTACCATGGCACATTCGGGACAAATGTGATGTCAGGTTGGCTGAGCTGTAGGAATATACAGAGCCAGACTGTTAATTATTGATAAACGATCGGAATAAAGATAAGCAGAGCATTGTGGTCACGCATGCTAAAGTGCTAAGGCTGAGAGCAGAGGATCCCGAATTCGAATCCCGGTCGACTCCGTTAATTTTTCCGGCCCTTACATATATGATATATATGCATGAAGTAAAATTGCATTGAATTACATCAGTATACTTTAAATGTTTTTTTCATTTTTTAAAATATTTAATGAAATACGATTTTTTAATATTTAATAAAATTTAATAAAATATTTTTAATAATTTAATAAAATTTTTTTCGTCAAGCAATTTAAAAAATAATTTTTAAATGTTGTTTTTATACGACTTTTTTGAAAGAATATTTAGCAATATTTTCTAGAAAGAGAGAAAAAAATGAATGTCTACTGCACACAAAAGTAAGTTGAAAGTTGCAGATTATGTTTTTCTCTGTACTAAAGTGTAAAATTTTTAGAATTCAAAATAGAATTTTTTGAGAAAATCTCATATGCTTCAAAAATTATAAAATTTAAACAATATTTTTTTTCCATTTTTGGGAGATTTCTAATAATTCTTTGTTATTATAATTATATTTTTAAAATAAAAAAATATATTATTAATGTATTTTTGAATTCCACAATTTTTCTATTTTCTAAAAGAAAAAAATCACATTTTTAACATTTTTTTCTTCTAAACAAGTTATTATAAAATCTTTTGAAAATAATATTGCAAAAAAATTTAATCTTGTTGAAAATTTGATCTTGTCTTTTACAATAAAAAAATTTATTAATTTTTTCGTTACAAATTTTTCTCTACATTCTCTTTTTTCAATCTTTTCCTTTCTTTTTTCCTTTTCTTTCATCTTTCAATATTTTCCTTCTTTTCTATTTTTTTCTTATCTCTATCATCTTCGATCTTTTCCTCTTCTTTTAACTCTCTACGATTTTTTTTCTTTCTATCCTTTTCACTAGCATTTTTTTTCTTTCTATCCTTTTCACTATCATTCTTTTTCTCTTTTTTCTTATTCTATATTCTATTTTTGAAATTTCTTTATTTTTTTATTTATTCTTAGTTTTTTTTTTAGTTTGAAAGCATCATTTAATAGTAATTCTTCGCTGTCAGATATTTTCAATAACATTCTCTCAAAAATTTTGTTTTTAAAAAATTGTAGATTATTTAGACATTGAAATTTGACATATATAAGCTTTTTAAATTGTCAAATTAAAACTTAATATTAAATTCACGAATTTTTTATCTCGAATTTTCTTAATTTTAAAATTATATTAAATTCTTGAATTCCTTATATTTGAATTGTTTTTTAGAAGAATCGCTTGTTAAGTATCACGAGCTAGTACAATCTATCCAACGAGGTTGAGAGCATTTTGAATAATAGATACCATGGACTATTTATATCTAGAAATCAATATCCTCGTAGCTATATTGTCCGCAACATGCACATTGTATAGCATCTTGTTTCAACTGAACTTGACTAACCTACGAGAAACTCTTACACACAGCTGTCTTTCTTATCTATAATTATTATAATGAAAGAAACTATAAGCATTATTTTTTATGCATATATGCACATATTTTATCCATATTTATGAATATAATTGTATTTATTAAAAAATTAATAAACGTTATAAAAAATGTCACACAAACATAAAAATTTATTAAATTCTGATTACACATTTCATTGTTATATTTCTATAAACATTACAATATTTTGCTAAACTTTCTATATAAAAATTAGATTAAAAATATTTTGCTAATAACAATTAAAATACATTATATACGAGGAATAAATTTAAAAGTAAGAAAGGTACCAAAGTGAGTAATAATTTCAAGTTAATAATACGAGCAAACAATTTCATTTTGAATTTATAATTCTTTGAATTTTGGAATATTATTTAAAGTACTGAGAGATTATTAAGATATATATATATATATATATTTATTTATTTATTTTAATAATTTTTTTACCCTACTTCTCATTACATATTCTTATAGCTTATCTCGAGGGTTTTCCAAAACACTATAACGAAGTTACTTTGTAAGTAAAATACTTATAAGGCAAGATCGGGACTGATTCGACCGACTAAGGCAAGATCAGGACTGATCCGGCCAATTAAAGCAAGATCGCGCGGATTGATCCGGCCGATTAAGGCAAGATCGGGACTGATCCGATCGATTCAAGCAAGATCGGGACTAATCCAGCCGATTAAGGCAAGATCGCGCGAGACTGATCCGGCCAATCTGATCCATGTCAGAATCTAGTTTTTATGTGAAAGGATTATGATCTTATCTGTCCATTATTATCCATACATAATTGATCTCGACGTTCAAAACTGTCAACTGTTGATAAAAGTACATTTCTTGGAATGCTACGGCAGACGAGAATTATACGCTCCAACATATTCTCTCTTATTGGGTGTTTTTGAGTATACAACATTTTTCAAGTATCCCCATAAAAAGAAATCTACTTGACAAGTCTGGAAATCTAGAACACCATGACACTGATCCACCGCATCCTATCCATTTACTTATGAATGTGAGATCTAAATGATATCTAACTCTTTTACTTCAGTGCGCAGACTACCCTGTTGAAAGAACATACGTTGTCTTGTGTCCAAATCGATATCTTCAAGCAATGCCAGCAATCTTTGTTGTAGAAAGTGTAAATAATTATTACCATTAACATTTTCATCAAAGAAATAAGGGCCGATAAGGTTTCCGTTTAATATGCCACACATACATTGAGACTCCAGCAATGTTGATGATTAATTTCGATACCAATGTGGATTTTCAACAAACCAATAATGAGAATTATGTCGATTTAATTGTCCAGTGTTGTGAAAAGTTGCTTCGTCACTAAATAAAACAAATCTGAAAAATATTCGATCATGATTTAACATTATTTGTTAAATCATGATCGAATACTCACCTACAAAATTCTAATCTTTGTTGAAAATCATTGAGTGTTAATTGTTGTATCAGAGTGATATGGTAAGGATGGAAGTTGTGGATGGAATGAGTAGTCAAGATCCTGTGACTTGTTGATTTCGGAATACCTAATTCTCTTTCAATTTGCCTCGTTGACACGCGTGGATTAATAGTTATCATTCCCAATACGGCAAGTACTGTTGGATCTTCTTTTTCAGATACGTTAAAAATATGTCTTTGTCATTTTTGACATTGCCGTTGACGCAATACAAGCCTGGAAATAATACAATGGTTTGGATGTCGTCTATGAGGAAATCAATTACAGTACAATACCGTTGCTTATCAATAATTATTACAGCATTCTCCAGAATAATATCAACAATTTCGTTCGAAGTATAATTCGGCATATTGTGTACGTTAAGTTACAAGATAAACTAAGAGTCGATAGATTTATTATCCTGGTTGATATTAGACGACTAAGACAAATTTAAGCATTTACGGATCATTCTTTGCCATCAGCCATTATGGATCAGTCCCGATTAGATGAACCGATTAAGAAAATGTTGCGTGAGTATAAAAGAACTGAATAATCCTTTTGGAGTGGTTACTCTGCTGATACAAAAGGATATCTCAAATTCTCGGTAACTTGTGGGTGAAAAATTGCATAAAAAGATAAATTTATAAAAAAACTATGATTACTATAAGGATGAGAATATGCAGAGTACACTGCCGGCGTATTGAGGTAATGTATTGAGATAACCAATTGTGTTATGATGGATGAGCTTTGGGAGAAAAAAAAATGGTTAATTGATAATTTCGAAACAATGTTTAATCTGAAATTATTGTTATCACTGATTTTGAATAATCAAATAGAAATTAGAGTTGTAACTCGAACTTTTCCACAAGGTGCATTCGAGTTAACAAGTACAATTCAATTCCACTCCTAATTTTTAAATTTTATATCTACAACATACAAATTTTTAAGTTATAATTTTTAGGTTATGTATGTAGAAATGGTTATTCAAATGACAATCCACTGTATTGCAACTTTCAAGTCTCATAACCTAACCTAACCTAACTTAACAAGTACTTAACGAAAAATAACTTAGTTATAGTGTTTTGGAAAGCTCTCGAGATGAGCTATAAGAATATGTAATAAGAAATAGAGAGTTCCATTTAAAAAATTGGAGGTAATCTTCATGTGACCTTCAGAGGATTATTCAAGGTCAAATCAATGGCACCATCTTATATCCCCCTTCAAACCAAACAATTTTTGTCTGAAATATTTCTATTGGATAACATTGTCTACTGGATTTAGTTTTCGAGATATTGGGCTGGATCATTTAAAATGGGATACCGTGTATACATAACACACACGCGCGCACGCACGCACGCACACACGCACACAGTCATATGGAGGGTATATTCACACAATCGTGTAGAATAATAAAATTATTTATACAACCTATTTGAAAAACTTTGATTAAGAAAAAAATAGAACACTATACTGCAATCTGTCTCCGTTCAGGAAATTTTATCGAATTCAACGATTTAGTAATGTCAGAAAAAATTAAGAAAATCTTATGAAATAAATCCATATGTACTTGTGTACATACAAAAAAGAAATTAAATAAATTTTATAATAAAACGATATCATTTCTATTGTATTTGATATTAACACACAAAGCCTATTCCACTTTGTATGTATACACTCGTAGAAAAGGTGCATAAAGATTTAATTGTTCGCATTTCTACGATACTACTTGCTTCTCTCGTTTTGTTCACTTTGTATTTCGATAACAACTGTCAAGTCTTAACTATCATAGTCTTAATGGTTTCTTAAACAGATGATTGTATAAAAAATTTTATTTATTCCATATGATGATTGTGTGAATGACCGTAGTACTTATATAATATAAAAGAATAAAATACAACAAAATAATAGTAATAATTCTAAATATAACAGAAAAATAGTTATTATAAGAAAAAAATCACAAAGATCGTATTTAATCAGAATGTCAAGTAACAAAATTAAGAAGACGTAATGCATCAAGTTATTCGGTAAATTAGCAAATGTAAAGTGTTGTGCTGGCGCGGAGTGGCTGAAGATAGTTTTAGATAGTTAGATGTGGAGCAACAAAATCTTAATTGGAATATTAAGCAACAAAATCAGCCAGACTTAATATAACAAAATATGTAATGAAATTATTATTTAACTGCGTCAGTTCAGCGTAATTAAAAATTTTTTTTTTAATTAAAAATGTTGCAATCATGTTGGCAATGGAGTAACTAATTAGCAATAAAATAGCTTTAAAGAAATACATATTTGTTTTTTTTTCCGGTGCTAATTATAATTTAAGTTAATACAGCCATTGTTTTTATTGAATCAGCTTGAGCAACAAAATCGCGAATAAAGTAACAAAGTAACATCAAAAAAGCACTAAATTTTGTTTATGTTTTTATCTGATTGTGCTGCATTAGATGTTTATATTAAGCCAGCTTAATAAATGTGATTACATGTATTATAGAATAGCAAGTTCGCAATAAAGTGCATTTTATGCGCGCGCGCGCGCGCGCGCGCGCGCGCGCGCGTGTGTGTGTGTGTGTGTGTGTGTGTGTGTGTGTGTGCGTGCGTGCGTGCGTGCGCGCGTGTGTATGCGTGTGTTTGCGTGTGCGTATGCGTGTGTTGCGTGTGCGTGTGTTTGCGTGTGCGTGTGCGTGTGCGTGTGTGTGTGTGTGTCGATACAATCGATAATAATAGAATTGATCATCGGATCCATATATCTCTACATACTGCGCAATTGCAGAGGCATCAACATCTATCATATTATTGTTATCATACATTTTTATTATAATCATATATTATATTTAAATGCAAGTACTTAATTGTCTTGATTCAAAATATAAATAATCAAAAATTTTATTTAAAGAATCGATTATATATGCAGGTATTGCCACATGCATATACATGTATATACATGCAAATATAATGCGCAATTTTGTATCGTATAATAATTCTTCAATAGTTTGAATCAAACATTTTATTTAAGAATGAGAATGTATTTTATTTAAGAAAGCAGAATGTAGTAGAGATGCGATATGTACAGTTTCCAATAAAACATATCAGATATTTTGAGGTTATGTTTGCCATATGGCAACATAACCTCACTTTCGATGATTGTGTTTCACTTCTATCAACAGACTATTACAATTTTATCATGAAGCAGTATACAGCAATAAAATAACGTGTTCATATCATTAAAATTTATTACGGAAATTCAATTGTTCTATAAAAAATACATTTCGCAAAATTTGTGATTTTTTCAATTCATATAGTCGTCCCAACAGAGAAAACAATTCATAGTATGGTGCATCAATTCGAGGAAACTGAGTTTATACAAAACGTATAAACTTGTGCATGTTCGTTCAGATTGTTCAGTTGAAAACATTTAACTTTTTTATAAATGAAGATGACCAAGCACTTACGATAAATGGCGAACGCTACCGCGTGATATTAAATGACTTTTTGTGGTTAGAATTGATTGAAATGAATTTGATGACATTCACCTCAACTCTTTACAAGAGTTCTGACGATTATCCTTAACATTCGAGGCGCTAAAATCAAATCTGAGAGAGTTCTCGCGGTTTTTCATCTCCCGGACCGAAAATTTCTAAGTTCTTGTAAGCGAAAAAAATTTGTTGTAGAATTTTAGTATTTTGTTAAGAGTTCCGGATAGCTCTATAAGATCTTCTATCAAAAAGAGATTAGAATTTATATCACTTTTGCTTGAAATAAAAAAGTTATGACTAATTTTCGTATCGCGAAAACGTGAAGTTGGCACCCCATATCTTCAAATCCTTATTTTTTGCTTTTAATCAACAGAACTCTTTTCAAAACATATCAAGAACTCTAAAACTCTTTGTGGAAGAGCGAGAACTCTAGTAATTATATTAAAATTTTGAAAATGGGGTGCCAACTTCACAGAAGTAGCCAAGGCTTGACTTGGGCTATAGCGTCATTTCAATTATATTTTCAATATGTGTTATTTTTTGCTGAGATTATATAGCCAATGCATAATGAATACATCCTTAACAACTCGCTTTATTTATCAACGAGCGTTACATTTATTATTTAAAAATTCGATTCAATTCTTTTTTGCGATTTTCATTAAATTTGTAAGTCTAAAATGTACTAACGCGGAGTAACTGGAAATAATTTTTGAAGATTAGAAATATAGGAAAATAACAAAATCAAATAAATCGAATTAAATCAAAATTAAGCAACAAAATGTAAAAGATATAATCTACCGAGATATGAAATTAAAGTTTTATGGTATTTTGTTTGTGCAAAATAGTTAAGGGATAATTTTTTAATCAAAAATGATACCAAAGATGTAAACAACTTGGTAATGAAACAATTAATTAACAATAAAACAACACTAAAAAAACATGTTTTATTTTTTTATTTTGACTTTTCTGTAGCTGTGCCACATATAAATTTAAGTCGGCACAGCTATTATTTTTATCAAATTGATTAAAGCAAAATCGTAAAATAATAAATGAACAAAAAAAAAAAGCATTAAATTTATATGTATTTTATTCGATGTATACTGTAGTTTGTGATTGTGCCAGCTTAAGACATTCTACCACTTCCTAAGATTATTATTTTAAATAATCATTTTTAAAACATTAATATATAAAATTTCATAAATTTCAAGTATTACAAAGATTTCAGAAAATTAAAATGTTTCTTATTTTTTCATTTGAAAGAATGTAAAGTTTAGATTTCATGATAAAATTAAATAGTCAGGACCAGATCAATTCGTTGATCTTTTATGCAAAAAACAAAGGATAGTACGATAAAATTTGCTTATATGAAAAATCTAAGACATTGAATAATGAATTATCTAATAATTCCAATATTTTGAAATAATATATTTCAGAAATTCGTCATGTAATATAAAATATAAATTAAGATTGTACTTTCCTTAATATATCTCAGAATCAAAATTATCAGTGAAATACAACATTACTTAACATTAATAATTATCAAAATTTCAAATTTCGAACTTCACTAACAATGTTCAATACATACAGATTAAATTAATGCAATTATGTAAAATAAATCAATATAAAATTTGTTTGGAAGAAGAGGAGAAAAGCCTTTTGCCCTTTTAAAAGATTTTGCGCAAAATTAGAACTTGAATAATTTTATACATAAATCTTTTATTTTTTATAAATCCAAAATTTTTCACGTTCCTTTTGAATGTATTATTAACTTTATTATTATAATAAAAATAAAAATTATACAAAGATTAGTATTAAAAATCAATACGTAAGGTTTATAAATTTCAAATCATTTATTTTATTCATACAAAAAAATGAAAATTTTGTAAAAAGATATGTACAATTCGTATACAAATAGATTAAATATAAATAATAATGTTCGTATGTATTATTTTTACAGATTCAGAAATCCTTTTTCTATTAAAATATTAGACATGTAGATTATACGAAGAAACAACGTCGAATTCTTAGAATTAGAATTATACCCGTTTTACTAACATAGATTGACTTTAATCTCAGTTCAACTTTCTCTTCATCTTTTTCTAATTTTAAGAATTAAAACAAGATGAAGAATAAATTGAACTATATATTAAGTTTAACTAATATTAAAGTTAATTTACGTTGGAAACGCATTATTGGATTTGGGCAACACAAAATTCGATACAAAAAGTGTAAGTAAATTTATGCGATATAGTACGTAATAATGTTTTATATTAGTAAATCGTATACGTGTATTGTAAATTGTGTGTATGTGTGTGTGAGTGTGTGGGGGGGGGAGTGCGCGCGCGCGCACTTTCCTGTCAAAGTTCGACCGCCTTTCCAGCATCCTCTTAATATTATTAAAATCAAAAGAAAATTTACTTCTTCGATTTTGAATATATTAATACATATTATAATACAAATTATAGTTTAAATATGGTCTACAGTTGGCACATCAAGCACTTTCAGTGCGCTTTAAAACAAATGGCAATCTCTGTTTTCCCGGCTTTTCTCACAGAGATTCCAGCACATCTCAAACATTGCATCCCTCTTTCCTCCCCGTGTTTTCCTATTCGACATTGTCTGCGCTAACTTCGGCCGGCTTCGAGAAATATTCGGTTGGATGTGCTGGTAATGCTGTGACAGTCATGGTGATCGTGATGGTCGTGGTGGAGGAAGTATGGTATGATGTAGTGTGGCGTAGTATAATATGGTATGGTATAGTGTGATGTGGTGCGATATGAAATGATATGGTATAATGTGATGTGATGTGATATGTGTAACGTAGTATGATATGACATGCGTTTGGAAACTTCACCCAAATGCACTAATTTGTCATTCTATCCTTGTTTTACAACTAATAAACGATAAAAATACAATGCTACACTAGCGCATTCGGATGAAGTTTCCGAACGCACCTATGGTGTGATGGCGTGGTGTGACGTAATATGTAATGTAATGTGATATAATATAGTGTGATGTAATGTGGTATGATGTGATGTGGATGTAGTATGGTGTGATGTAGTGTAGTATGATGTGATGTGATGTGGTGTAATGTGATAGTGATAATGATAGTAGTAGTGCTGCTGCTARTAGTGGTAACAGCGATGGTAATGATGGCAAACGAATAAGATGGATACAATGTTTTCGCTTCGGTCAATAATGTCAAGGGAAAGCGTCGTATTCGCGTTGCAATATGTGATCATTACGGTCGTTCATAAAAACATTCGCCACAACGGACTTGATATGGTAATATAGCGAGAGTATAGAGTGAATGTAGGTAGTTGACACAAATCCAGAATTTGTGGATTTCTCGAAGAAGAAAAAGAATGCAGAATCAAGAATTCAGAACATCAATCCTCAAATTTTATAATAAAATCAAAACCAGTATCTACATATATCAAATATTTTTAAATATTTTATTTATTTAAAAACAGAATGAAATAAAGCGGCAAATTGATAAAATACTATAGTTTCTGATTTTGTAAAGTATAAAATCAATTTACTTTTCTAATGATTGGAATTATTGCTCTTCAATTTTCCAATTACTGAAATATTTTTGACTATGTAAAATATAAATATTACTAATAATACAAAAGCCACAAAAAATCAATAATCACAGTCAATTAAAATATCAAGAAATTAGTGTCAAAATAAATTAACAACATTTTAGATCAATGAAAATAAAAAACTAAAATCACTTACTTAATTTATATCATAGACTTATTTAAATAAGTAATTTTTGTTGAATTCAAAACTATATATATTTAAAAAATATATATTCGTCATTCTTAATATCTTATCCAGCTGCGACTTAGATATTTCTGAGTTCAACATGCATATTATGAAGTATCTGATAATTTTGATGATATCTTTACATGTTTGACAAGTAAAAATCAAATATAAATTTAAAAAAATATTATACTATGCACATACAATATTAAATTTAGCAATATAATATAGTTTAAGATAATCAATATAATAAAAATATGGTCGTAGAGAGAGAGATTTTTAGTAAATAGTAATTCATAAATACTTAAATACAATACGTTCAAAGAAATGCTTAGACTTGAAAAGAATAAAATGTGTATTAAATATATTAAAACACATTATCATAGTGCCTTCAATGGTCGTGTTCTAATACTGCCAATAGTTCATGTTACATATACTATAGATTTCATACGTATAAAATTTCAGTATTAGCAGTGTATATATCGGAACACGGTCAATATATGACAGATTATCTTGTATAAACATACATTTTTTTACTTATAAATAATACGATAAATCAGTAATAGAATTGTCGCAATTGCGAGTATCGAGCATATAACGAATATGCGGTCACTCGCTCCGTTACGATGAGTCAATGTATATGTATGTGAGCTAAAAATGATACGTTGCACGGGGAGTGACGTCATGACGAGTCAGCTCCTTGGCCGATGATCGACGCAGCATGCGCGCGATATGGCGATGAACACAAGTGTCTACGTCAAACGCGAATGCCGAATTTGAATTTGATCGTGCAGTAAATTAGACCGTTACAACTTGTCATTATTAAATTTCACTATTAATTTTTACGTACTTACATAGAATTCTAGGTTTTATATATATATATATATATAAAATTTTGTACTCTGATGTTAAATTTTTCAAGTTATAATTAATTTATTATAAATGTTATATATGTATCTGCATTATTTGTATTTCCTTACGTCTAATAATCATTTTAATAACATTATGTTAAATATAATTAAAAGAACACATTTTTTTAAAGCATATTATGAATAAATGTCGATTAAGATGTACAAAATTTTAAGATAAAACATAATTAAGAAAGAAAAATAACGAAAAGAAAATTTTAAAAATATTAAAAATCGTTTCATTTCAAGCTGTTATACTAGACGCATTGAAACTTTCTTGTCAATATTTCAGAGTTCAACAATCTAATATATATATACATATATATATATATATATATATATATATATATATATTCGTAGAAATGAGTAATTTCTATAAGATCTAATTTAAAAACCTATGAATTTAAAATGTTTTATATGCTTTCTATATAAAAACAAAATCTTTCCAAAAATAAAATAAAAATAATAAATATATACAATTTATTTCATGCTAAAACAACATAGCGTTTTAAACACGCAACGTACTCCAATATACATATTTTAATATTGAATTTTTAAAACTATGTATTTCAACCGTAGATTTAATTAGAGAAGGCACGGTCACCGAATCATGTAAATCAAACTCATGATTTTTTGGGAAGCGATAAGACTCGTGCATCAGAATGCACATTCACACAGTCTCCGACATGCGCAATAAAAATTCAGCGGAGATAAGCTGACAACCGATCTTGATAACAAAACAACTTTCTGAGCTCTAATCTTGTACAAAAAATGTACGTATACGTATATGCGTCGTTTCTGTTCAATTTTTCCTAAGTTTTCGTCATTTTACGTTTCTTCGCTATCGCCAAATATACATATTACAAAGAAATCGCTAAATAAAATTTGTACAAGTAATATGAATATTAGATTACATATAATTTGTTTTTTAATAAAGATAATTTATTTAGTTCATTTTTACGTGAATGCGTGCGTGCGTGCGTGCGTGCGTGCGTGCGTGCGTGTGTGCGTGTGCGTGTGTGTGTGTTACGTGCGCGCATTTATTAATTGTGTATTATTTCTAAATATTAGCAAAAATATAAATCGTAAAATTTAATTTATGCTCATTGAAATAAATTTCATAATTATTCGTTTATTTGTTGGTTTGAATAAATTTTAAAATAAACCAACTTGTGTGCGCGCGCGCGAGTATGTGTGAGATGGAAGCAAGATATAATTCAAAACCAAAATATTATAACAGGAAAATTATCAGAAAACTAAATAATAAAAATTTGCAATCTTTTATTTTTTTATTTTAAATATAAGGATTTAGGTAGCTGATCAAACTATAGTTGACAAGCAAAACTTGTTTGTAGGATAATGTTACTATGTACTAATTATATATATTTTATGCGCTAGATAATTGTCACTTACAAAAATTACCGCAATGATGTGATAATGACAATATAATTATAAATTAATATGCGTAAGAACAAATAATACAATTTTTACTTCATATGCATAGTTGATAAACTACCAGGGCTGGAAAAAAATCATGATTTTTTTTTTTTTAATAAAAAATCGGATGTTTTAAATTTAAATCAGATTTTTTTTATTTAAACTACATTTATTGCTTAGATTAATTATTTTTAGTAGTAAGAAAATAATTAATTTTATTACAGAATAAGAAATATGTTTTTTTTTATTAAGCTTACTAAACTTTAATTTATTGTGAATAATCAGTGATTTCAAACATTATAGGATTCAAAATAGTCAGGTGAAAATCGTTAATTTTAAATTAATTTTTATCAATAACTTTTATGAATAGAATGAAACTTATTTTTTTATGAATATATTTGAATACTTAAATTTGCATACATAAGTTTTTATTCACGAAGATGAACGCATATATTTAAATATAAAAACTAACTTAGCTGTCTTTTCGTTAACGCATTTTTAAATTTCAAGAAACAAGAACTGAAAAAAGAAACAAAGAAGTCAAGGCACGTAGCAAGGAGACACCAATATATAAGTGYATACAAAATATATATATATATATGTTCATATATCCTTTTTTCTTTTATAAAATTACTGCACAACACAGCCAGTGGACATAATTAAATCAAAATAAAAATTAACAATTAAAATTTTAATCAAATTCGTGATTTAAATCATTGATTTTAATCCAATCCTGTAAACTATTACAAAAATATACGTAAATCATAAATAAATAATAGTTTAATTGTAACTTAATTGTAATTAATTGTGTAAATAATCAAATTTAAATCTTTTTTAATTTAAAAAAGATTTTTTTAGTATATAAAATTGCAGATTTTTATTACATAATTTTTTCAAAACCTTTTCAACTATATTTTAATTTTTTAATTAAATTTTTTAATAAAACAACAAACAGTCGAGTTTTTGAATCTGTATATATATATATGTGTGTGTATGTATATATATATATATATATATATATATACCCGGCCATTTTAATCGATCCATCCAAATATCTCTGTAGGTAAGCCATCTATAGAAACATGGGTCGGACAAAAATTGTCGAGGACAATGGGGGCCATCCACCTGTACTACTGACCTTGACCTTCAGGTGGACCTTCATTTGAAGGTCAAATTAATTTTTTTGAATAGAAACTCCTATTTTTGACAAGATCATAGCAGTAAACTACGCCATCTCGAACGTAAAATTTCCCGTTCTTTCCGAATCCGGTGTCAAAAATAGGGGTTTCTATTCAAAAAAATTAATTTGACCTTGAAATGACCTTGAAAATCTACCTAAAGGTCAAGGTCGGTAGTACAGATGGATGGTCCCCATTGGTCTTTGACAATTTTTGTCCGTACCATGTTTCTATAGGTGGCTTACCTACAGAGATATTTGGATGGATCGATTAAAATGGCCCACCGTGTATATACATATAAATGTTTTCTATCATCATCAATACAAACAAAAATATTATATATATATATATATATATATGAATAGAAATATTACGTGTAAACGCTATTTGTTCTGTTAGTATAATATCTGTTATCATCACATTGTGTATAAAAATGTATTGTACTGAACATAATTAAAATAATAATTTTTATTATAAAATTTATATATAGATTACAGTTTAATATCTCTGATCTCTTATTAATGTAAGACCTATAAATATAAAAAAATTGAATATATATTTATTGCAAGTAGTATCTATTAAAAGTTGTGTATACATTGATCTTCATATATACATTAGTATAAATATAAGAGAAAAATTAATAACTGGAAATTCTGTCTGAAGTTCAGTATTATTTGTATGAATCTACAAATATAATAGTAGTAGATATAACTAAATGTAATTAAATATAAAAAATTACTATGTAATTTACAAAATTTTATATGAATTAATTCTTTTAATTAAATCTTTTTATAAAGCAGATTATTGATAATTTAAGAAAGAGAGAGAGAGAGAGTTATGAGGCTGAAGTTAGTAGCAAATTAATAGTAGCAACAGAATTGTCCAAGCAGGAGTTCTCATTTAAAACAAAATGCATAAGAAATTTTAACATATATAAAGGCAGATTAGCAAGTAATTGCATAAAATACACTACAAGTGTTGATTAAACATAATAACAATAAAAAAATAAAAAACTTACTACGCATGCACGCACGCACGCACGCACGCACAGAGAATGTTCTTAACTTTCACATCGAAATATCTCGAAATGTACAAAAGATATGAAAAAATGTTTGAAATAAAAATTGTAGAATAAGGAGGACATAAGAGAATATCATTGGTTTAAACTTGGCGCCGCCAAGATCAAATCAAGTTCACTTTAAATTTTTTTAATAAAATGCCCTAGTTTTTATTGCACGTTATTATAACCCTTCTTGAGATCTTTCCAAAACACTACAATTTAATTTATTTTGGATCAGTCGTTTTGAAGTTATCAAACTTTATATGATATCCAACCAATAAAGATCGGTGATTAATCCGGCCAATAAAGACAGGATCGATAGATAATCCGATCAATTAAGGCAAAAATGGGAGGATTGGGATCTTTGTTTAATTAGATTTAATAATTTTGTATAATTGATGTCGTTAATTCCATTCTTTTGTTCTTTATTATGAATTATTTTCAATATTAAGCCTTTTTCTATGTCAACTATTACTACAATAGAAAATTATTAGATATGTTTAATTGGATATTCCAAAAAGGTTCACGAGTTTATATTTCTGCAAATTAGTACTAATGCATAAATTCTGAAATAAAGAGGCAACTCTGGTGAAGAAGCTTTTTAGTTCCTTAAGAATTTTATCTCGACGAACTCAAATTTTGATAAATTTTCGTACTTAAAGAAGAATGGCGAATTATTCATTAAATGAAGTGAATACCATGCTGACTCTTGGCGAATGTAACAAGAGTTACAGACGTACTTTTCGTCATTATGCTGAACTATATTTTAATCGTCACTATCCAAGTGGTCGGTAAGTAATAAATATTGAAAGAAGAGTTCGCAGAAATACATTATATCGTCAGAGATAAACAGGCTTCCAAACAATAATCATCCTAAACTTCTCACAGTTTTGAGTATGGTCCATTTCAGTCCACACATCAATATTCGATAAATAGAACGTGAATTAGGAATCCTTCGATTTACGATTCATTGAATATTACAATCCATACAATATCATCCTTATCACATCAATATCAATCTGATCAGGAATTAAGTGAGAATAATGACTGAGAATTCAATTTTGTAGATGGTGCATTGGAGTAGAATCCAGATTTTTTTTTTTTAATGTCTGTTTCAGTGACGAAGTTACATTTCATAGCAATGGCAGTTTCAACAGACACAATAATCATTATTGGTCACCAATAAACCTTCACTATCGAGAGATATCGAGAAATGCTCATCATTGAAACTTTCACGTTTGGATTGGAATATGTAAATTATTGGTTCGCATTTTTTTGAACATACAATCAATGGTCCAATTTACTTAGACTTCCTCCAAAATCATTTGCCAATATATTTTGAGGACATTCCACTGGATGTCCGCCAGAGACTTTGGTTTCAAGTCACAGGATGATGTTCCAGCACATTACTCTTAAGATGTTCGGATTTTTTTAGATGAGTAATATCAAAATCATTGGATAAAACGGAGAGGACCAGTCTTGTGGAGTCTCTGAGATCACCGAATCCCAATCCTTATTACTATTTATGAGAATATGTGAAAAATGCTATATATCAGGAAGCACTAACTAGAGATTAGACATGACGGATAGGTTCAGAAGAACCTGTCAAGCAATAATGCCGCAAATACTCAGAGGAGTCCTATGAAACTTTAAACACAGACTGAATTTGTGCTTGGAGAACAACGGTGCACACTTTAAACTTTTAATTCCGAGTGTGATACGTAATGACGATTAGATAAATTATCTTGCCTTACTTGGCCGGATCATGTCTCGATCTTGTTTTAATTGGTAGGATCATTCCTCGATTTTGTTTTCATTAGCAAAATTAAAATAATGAAGTTAGATTAAATTCATTTGTATGCATTACAATTTGTATGCATTAGATAACTCTCCCTTAATATACTATTTTATCTTTATGTATCAATGATTGTTACGTCGTTACGAAAACACTAATATTTTATAATTTTAAATTAATTGCTTTGTCTATTACATCTAATCTAGTTTATTTATTTATTTATTTAATCATTCTAATCATTCTAATAATGTTATTAACGTAAACCCATTTGAATATCGAACGTTAACAAGAATGTACTTTCATACACTGAGGATAGCTTAAAGGAAAGCCGAAACGTCTGTAAATATAGATAATAAATTACACTGATTAATTACGCTCTGTTAATTGCGGCATTGCTCTTATTAGCCCTTCTAAGATTAAATGATTATTGTTAAATTATTATAATTCTAATATTACAAATTAATAATAAATAATAATTAATACTGATCAATTATCACTCAATATTATTTTAATTTAAAAAATGATTATAATATACAAATATATGTAGTTAAAATATAGATATTTAATTACTTTTAAAAAATGTAATATCAACAAACGTAACGTGATAAATGTTTTTTTTTCAGCTATATCAGTAACCGAAATATTAAAGAAATATTAAAGAAAATATTAAAAAGTATAAAAGATATTAAAAATATGTAAAAATGTATATAAAATTTTATATGCTATAAGTAAATTCAATATGTTTTTCAATATTTATTCAATATTTATTCTTGTTTTTATATTTTATTCAAAATATAAAAATCTTTTTATGCAATAATTTTCGATGTATTAAATTAAAGATTTAACTATAATCATTGAATTCATCTCGACTGTAATTATGCATATTCGAAATTATTCAGTTTTATTTAAAAAGTTTTAATGTCTTTGAAATCGTTTTACAAAATAAATATATTCGAGGAATATGACCTCTTGAAATGTTTTAAATTTGTTAAAAATTTTTTAATTAATATTTTTGGAGATATTTATTTGTGATATTTTATGTGATTCATACTGTATATGTACTTGTGTGCAATAGCTAATAAAAACAAAAGAATTGTATCATAATATCACATATTACATTTTATAATACATGATTAATAACACTATGCTAGTTGCAAAATGCAACAAGCTGGGCACCTAGGGAGTAAACCTAATTTGAGGACGTTGAATCCAATAGTGCCAACCGTTTTTAAAAGTTAGCTCGCGTTTTCGAGCAATTTCAATTTAAAAATTTTAGGCCCAAAGAACATTCTTCTGGAACATTCTGGAATTTTCTGGAAAATCTGATCAATGGCCGAAGAGCTTTCTGGAACCTTCGAGAACCTTCTATGGACCGTTCATAGATCATTCGTGAACCTTCTAGAAATTTCCATCATCGCTACTTGGTCAAATGGATATATAAGCGGCATTGTTAACCGCCGCTGAGAGCTCAGTCTTAAAAACTAACTAGTTAACTTTTAAAAACGGTTAGCACCATTGAATTCAGCATACTCGAAGTACGTTCATTCACCCCCGGGTGCCCAGCTTGTTGCAAAAAAAGTCTCCAATTCGAGTACAGTGTAACTTAGCTTATAATATTATAATTTTCATATATGTATATGTTTAAAATACGAGATTTTACTTCAAATTACATAAGTAATTTTTATCATAAATTCATTAAATAAACATTACATATTACATTTTTATTTTTATGATAACAAAAAAGGAAAATTAAAGATAACAAAGATAAAAATCGCTACTGTACTATTGGTCTATTACCTCTGTGAAGGTAGCATCTCTTCTATAAAAAATCAAAATGGTCCTTAAATATATTACATATAAATACTTTTTATGTACTAATTTTGTGTTCTAATCTTGATTTCTATGCTTACTTTGAAAATAGTGATTAAAAATGTCAGTTGATTTAATATCAAATTAGCACTTTCCCCTCCATCTCTCATTACAATTATTAGGTATGCAAATTAATTCGATGCCTTTTAATCAATTTTCGCAAATTCAATACTGACAATAAAAATAGATTTTATACGACAATCCTAAAAGAAAATCATAGGTTAAAAGCAAATCCTGATCAACCATTATGAAGCTGAAAGTGATCCAAAGATGCAGGACCGTAGCGACCGATTTTAAGAAACGCTAAAATTACAGATTTCTAAGCAGATAAAAACGTTTCTATTATGCACATAGGCACAAAAGCATTCTCAGAACGTAATGAAAATATCGTAATGAAAATATTTAAACAAAAAACATAAAATTTAAATATTTATTAACTTACAAAATATGAAGAAATGTAAAAGATATACGTTTTAATATTTAATAATCAATGAAGCAGTACGCGCTTCCGCAAAAATAAATATTTATTGTATTCCTAACATCTTAAAAGACATTCATATAAATATTCAGTCGCGTTTCTGTTTGCGTTGGCGAGCAATAAACAATTGTCTATCTCCCCGTGGGTGAAATAGCGCTTTCTATAAAGTTTGGCATTTTTTTAAACAATGAAGCAGTTCGTGTTCCCTAAAAAACGAATGTCCATTGTGTTTTTAACATCCCAAGGAATGTTTGAACAAATTTTCAGCCGATTATTTATTTGCATTAACGAGTAATAAATAATTGTCAATCTCCTTGTTGTCATTTTTTAAAACAATAAATTAGTACGTGCTCCCTAAAATATTAATGTCCACTGTGTTCCTAACATCTCACAGATCATTTATGTGAATTTTCAGCAGTTTATTTGTTTGCATTGACGAGAAATGAACAATTCAATTATTTATCGCTTCATGGGCGGAAGCGATTTTTTATTATTTGTTTGTTTGTTTATTTGTTTGTTTGTTTGCGCGCGCGCGCGCG
>JANQDE010000169.1:249343-259848 GCA_037157785.1 Cephalotes varians
TCTCGCTCGTACGCACGCATGCACGCACGCACGCACAGATACAACAAACAAATAATAAAAAATCATTTCCGCCCATGGAGCGATAAATGATTGTTCATTACGTCAACGTCAAACAAATAAGCGACTGAAAATTTACACAAATGTTCTTTGAGATGTTAGGAGCACAGTGAACATTAATTATTTTAAATTATTTTGGGGGGGCACGTACTAATTCATTGTTCAAAAAAATGACAAACTTTATAAAAAGCGATATTCCGCCCGCAGGGAGATAAATAATTGTTTATTGCTCGCCAACGCAAACAAATACGTGACCGTAAATTTACACAAATGTTCCTTAGGAAATTAGAAACACAATGGATATTCGTTTTTTAGGGAACACTAACTGCTTCATTGTTTAAAAAAATGCCAAACTTTATAGAAAGCTATTTCATCTGCGGGGAGATAGACAATTGTTTATTGCTCGTCAACGCAAACAGAAACGCGACTGAATATTTATATAAATGTCTTTTAGAATGTTAAGAATACAATACATATTCATTTTTGCGGGAGTACTGCTTCATTGATTATTAAATGTTAAAAAAAAAACGTAGATCTTATACATTTCTTCATATTTCGTAAGTTAATAAATATTAATATTTAAATTATTTTTTTGTTTAAGCGATATTTTCGTTATGTTCTGAGAATGCTTTTGTGCCTAATAAGTGCATCATAGAAACATTTTTATCTGCTTAGTAAAAAGTTGTAATTTTAGTTTCTTAAAATCGGTCGCAGCAATCCTGCATTTCGCTATATTTCGGGCTAACTCTTCGGGTCACTTTCAGCTTCATCTAGTCATCGACATCGAAATCCAATATTCAAAAAAGTTTTGATGTACAAAAGTAAAAACACCAAATTAATTTGCATTCCTATATATAAAATAAAGAAATTAGTACGGTAAATCCTTTTTATGTGCTTTCAAGAACATTCAACAGAATTGATGTATCTATAATAGTTTGCAAAATATATTCATCAATAAAATCTAATATACACGCCAATAAAATCTAATACACTCTCGAAAGAGTGCAAAATAAAATTATAGTACACAATTCTTTTAAATTTATTAAGAATAACTTATCCATTTTTTAAAAATACTTTAAAGCAAATTAGACAGCATTATTTATTAACAATAATTAATTAATCTTAGAAGGGCTAATAAGAGCAATACTGCAATTAACAAAGCGTAATCAATTAATGTAATTTATTATCTATATTTACAAACGTTTCGGCTTTCCTTTAAGCCATCTTCAATGTATAAAGTACATTCTTGTCAACGTTCGATGTTCAAATGAGCATTATTTACATTGTCTATTTTTATTTATACTTATATTCTATCCCTGGTAATCATTTTTCTTTTAGAATTCTTCGTATAATTTTTTAGAACTTTTTAATTTTTTTTTTATGTAAAGGACGATGGATAAAATGTGATTTTAGCCTTCAAAGCAAACAATAAAAACAATATATTTTTTTGAGCTGCTGAATCTTATTCTGACCTTTAAAAAATTTTAACTTGTTGAGAAAGTAGTAAAATCAGCATGTTAGCTATTAAATGTTTAATATCATAAATTATTATTGTTGAGCTTTATGAAAGTATTAATTCATGTTTTCTTGCTAGTAAAACACGAAATATCGCTTAAACAAAAAAATAATGCTTTCATTTCTTAGTTCATGTTCTATTTGAAAAAAATTAATATCTAAAATCAGAGACATTATTGATAAAAACTGTTTTAAATCTTTCTTATGTATATATTAATAGTAATAATAATTTTATTAAATGTAAGTAATAAGCAGACATAACGAAAATACATAAGCATGTGCATTTGTAGTGCAATTACAAATATTAATTGCAATAAAAGGCAAGTTTACATCTTAAATACTAATTTGATTTCTAATCTAAGTAATATATTCAAGCATAATTGTAAATATTCAATAATGTAATTAAATAATAAGTTGACCTAAATAGCAAGCAGAAGATATCAGAATTATTTGTAATAAAAATTATATATATATATATATATAATAATTAGTATAAGTATAAAAAGTTTAAAAAAAAAGAGAGGCAACGGCACAACGCAAACAATAATAATTAGCATAAAATTAACAAGCTGTAATAATTAACTGTAATAATATAAAGAAGAGTATGATCGAGCAGAAAGCAAGAAATTTTGAATTATGAATAAAATATGCACTGTATCGAGTTGATTCAACAAAAAGAAGAAAAAAATAGTAAACGTGTGAAATCTGGAAGAGTTATAAAATTTAATTGCAATGTAAGAGAATTCCACATTGAAATTTAGATTTTGACTGAATAAGACCTTCATTTATTAATTTGTGTTGTTCATATCGGTCAATTTTTAATTATTATGTTAATTTTACTATAGTTTTATACTTTCATTAACGCACCATTCTCATAATAGCTTACACATTTATATTTAACAGCTTTATATACTGATTTTAAAACTTTCTCGAAAAATTAAAAATTTTTGAAGGTCAAAATCAAATTCAGCAGCTCAAAAACTATAAAAAAACATACCATTTTTATTTGCTAGTTTTTATTTCCGAGGACCAAAATCGACTTATTTTATTCATTTTATCATCCTTTAAAATATTTTCAGAATTCCTGTATAATTTTATTTATAACTTTTTAGAAAATTTCTCAGATTCTTTTATACAAATTGAAACACTTTTCAGAAATATTAGAAAAGGTTACATTTTTTCTATAGAATTACATGTGAATTCTGAAATACTCTGAGATTTCTCATTCTATAATTTCTGAAGAAAAAATACAAAATCTGGAAAAGTTTAAAGTATTTTTTCAGAATTCTTCATAAATTTAAAATATAAAACATAAATATTATAAGTATAAGAAAATATGAATAAATTCTTAAAAATACTAAAATATGAGAATTTGTTTCACTAGAGATCTCATTAAATTCAAAATATAGTAAGATTATTGTTTTGACAAGTGCCCAAGAATTTAAAATTTTGTACTTTCAAACTTTTGAAAATATGAAAAAAAAATGAAAAAGAATAAAAATAATTATAAATGGATTCTCTTTCAAAAATCATTTTAAGATATTTGAAAAAAATAATCAAATTAATAAGTATTTTTAAAGTATCACCCCTTATACAAGAGGCTAAACTCTTTAGAAGAAATGATATAAGTACAAAAAATATATAAACAAAATATAAAAAAAATACAAATAATTATATTTTAAACAGTGACGAAATTAAAATATCTTATAATTAGAAATTTGCCGTTTTTTTTTTTTAAGCTACATATCAAACAAAAGGCAATGTAAATAGGTATTTATTTATACCTATAAATAAATATAAATAGATCATATAATAAATTTTAAACCTTTATAAAATTATTAAGCAGATTTGTACAAATATCTAAAAATTTGGATTTTTTATTTAAATGCGAAATGAAGAAATATTTAAAAACATTAATTTCAACACGCAATAATTATTTGTTTCTTAAATTTTTAAGTACTTCAGATAACTTATATGAGAAATCCATTACCACTTATATCGATATTTTTCATATCATTAGTTAGAGATTAAATTTGCATTAATATAATTGTTGATTTGTTCACAATAATTTAGTGGACAATTTTTTTTCAATTTTATGTGTTAACTAATTAAAAAAACAAAATATATTACAATAAATATTTTGCAAATTTTAAGAATATACATAATAACACATAATTTTGTTTCATTTTTATTGTGCTCGGAGGTTACCTACGTAGATGGTTGAAGTTTACATCAAGATTTAAAACTTCAAAACGGAGAATATTTTTTAATATATAGTTTAATATATTTTTAATATATAGTTAACTTCTTTTATAATAACATATAATTTTTAATTTAAATATATTTTAAATATTATTAATTAACTAATACATTTCTTCTTCAATATATCAACGTTATGTTAGTATGATATGCTACTTTTTTATACATTTTTCATGTTTCTTATTACACATTATTTTGTGTGTGTATGTGTGTGTGTGTGTGTTTTACTAATAGTAATATCATGTGCAAATATAAGCATACAAATAAATATAAAATGTTATTTTATGCCTCATTTTAAGAAGATACAGATATATATACATATATCTATGTATACATCATGTACATATATATATATATTTTTATTCTCTAATTGTTATAATGTTACGTTTATATATCAATTAAATTGCAATTTTTAATGATTTAGATGCTACAATTATTCTGTTGTAATGCTTATTATTATTAATAAGTTTTAGATATCTTAAGCGTGAAAGAGAGAGGTCTGTCTCCTACCTGCGCGATCGTTCTCATCGTGGGATGCGTCCTAGCTCGAAGGTCATGCCGAGCAAATGAGTAGCAGATGTGCGAGAAAGAGATATGGAGAGAAAGGCAAAAACCATGAAAGAAAAAGAAGAAGAAAAGATGGAAAAACAGAAAATTAAATCAATCTTTCCACACGCACAGGCAGAAAGTAGCCAATTAAAATTAGGCTAATTGATCTTTTTAAACAATTTATGCAAGTGTAACGCTCGATGTAATCTCGATATATTATAAACGATGCAGATATATTAAGAGACTGTACTCACATAATGGAATACGTAGCGTAGAAGTTCTAGCAGGACTCTGGTCCTCGAAATGTCGGACTCAGATGGCACTTATAACACACTCATTGCACGTGTAACACGTCACTTTGCTTCTTACTTTTGTCACACTATGTATGTATACACGAGGGGATGCGAGCTGAGAAATCCTGGATGGAATCCCCTAGAGAGAAAAGAGCGGAGTCACGTATTTTTCGTTCAACGTTCGTTTAACCTCACCTCTCGCGAAAGCGCAACTGATTGGTGTCCTCGTTGCACTCTACCACTCGTCACTATCCGACACACACGCGCGCGCGCGCGCGCGCACGCGTCGCGACACACACACATACACACATGCATGCATATATATATACACTTCTCTCTCTCTCTCTCTCTCCCATCTTTTCCTTGCATATCTCTCTGCTTATCTTTTTTCTTTCATTCGTCTTTCTCTCTCTTTTTAATCTCTAGTTCTCTTCATTTTTTGCCTATCCTTTTTCAGTTCTTTTAGTATTAAAAATGCACTTTTGCCTTCAGTTGTCTAGTGAAGGAGAACCCAGATACCGCCAAAAGAGACAAATAAATAAATAGATAAATAAACAGATAGATAGATGGACAGACAAACAGATAGATAAATAATAGACAGAACAGAAAAGAAGAGAGTGAAAGGGATGCAGAAAGCATGTGTATGTGCGTGCGTGAGAGAGAAAGAAAAAGAGAAAAGGGTCGAGAAAAAGAGAGAGAGAGAGGGAGGAAGAGAGAGAGAGAGCTACACACATGAATTTGACAGAAAACAGTAGTATTACCAAAAGACGTTTTTCTCTTAATAAAATTATGATGACACACACATCACAATTCCCAATTCGACTGCTGAGAGTACAAGCACGCAACTGCAATGCTCACTTACACCGGTAGCGTGACTCTCGACTCTGCTGCTCATTGCTATCGACTTTGAAGGTAGCGCTATAGCGGCAGCGAATGCAATAACTGTAGATGCGCGCGAAGTTTGTATTTCGAAATGAGAGAAATTAACATTATCGTTCCTTCGCGATCTAAGTAAATATTCTTTTTTATATATATATCGTATAGAAATTACATAAATTATATTCTGTAAAAAATTAACGAACTAAAAAAATAAAAGACTAAAATTAAGCGTTCCGTTTGCCCACGTTGCGATTGACCACAACCACTCACAGCAGCCGGTGCTTAGAGACTTTCTACTGTTCAAGCGCTGTGAGTGATTAGTGATCAATTGCAACGTGGGCCACTCAAAATTAATTACGACAAAATAAATTGTACGTGGAGATAGATAGGTTTTGTCTGATATATTCATGGATCTTAATAATAATTTAAAGCGAAAATAACAATTAAATTTTTTAAGTTCAAATTATTCTCAGAAATATCATGCGTGGTATACGTCTACAATGAGCAGTAGCAGTAATGGACGAAGCTATAAGAGTAAGAAATTGACTAATCATAGTCGAATAAGAAAAATAGTTGATTGTGATTGGTCAATTTTTTACTTTTACAGCTTCATCCACTATTACTGCTCATTGTAAATCATGTATTAGTAATTTTGCAATACTGCAGATTACAATTACAATAGCAGTGACATTGCAGAAATGTAGAATTGCAATATCAGCAATGTTGTATTAACAGAAACGTAGAATAATGATATCAGCAATGTTGTATTAACAATAGCAACGTTTCAGAATCATCGAAAAAATATGATACTATAATTTATATACAAAGTGTAACTAAAGTAGAGGACAAACTTCAGAAGCGAGTTCCCCACACCACACACAAAAAAAGTTCGTATCAACATATTTGTAAACCCACTGCTACAGAGATACAATTCAAAAAAATGTTTATGGAAAATAAAAAAGTAATATTTATTAACATTTAATATTACTTATTTTCAATTTTTAATCATAACATATTTTCAAAGTGATAATTAAAAAAAACAAACAGAAAATTTGAGCTAATAGGAGTCAATGCTATAGGTGCGCAAAATAAATCTTACAATTTTTTATATTAATATTTTAATTTAATAAAGAAACAAGAATGTTTCGGCTAATCTTTCAGCCGTCTTCAATCCGTACAAATAAAAATTGTCGATAAATTGGCGTATATCAAAAAAGAAAGCTGATTCCCTATATTGTGACGCTTATACAGTTCCTTCTTTAGAGATCTTTCTCTGTCTAGAGGACGTAAAATTGAGTGTTTTTCAAAAGTGATTTATCGGTAAACGATGAAATCAAAGTGTATAATAGTTTGAAGTTTTTTTTATTGACATTTCAACATAAATTTCTCGTATTTGTCGTTCAAATTATGTATAATATAGGCGATATCTAGGATGCAGTGGTGCCAAAATTTCCGGGGTCTCTGCCGTTATGAAAAATTGATTGTCCAATAGATCTAAAATAGAAAATTTTTTTATAATTAATAATGGGTTAACTGCACGAACTAAAAAAAAATATAAAAAAGTAATTTTTCATTAAATGACGGCGTTGTAAAAAAACAGTTATTTTTTCGCTGAAATTTTTATATTTTCTTATTGTAAATTAAAAAAACTATTCAAGTTATCATAAAATCCTTAGTTCATGCAGTTGCAACACTTAATTTAAACATGCATATCAAATTTCAAATCAATCGGATTATTAGTGTGAGAGTTTTGTACAATTCACAACAAATTCACAACATGGTTTCGACAAAAACGCATTTAAAGTTTGATAAATGTTTAAAACAATGTTTAGAACATGTTTAAAGCAACATGTTTAAAAAAAATTCAGTTTCTACCTTAAATTAACTATCACTGGGTCATACAACCATCCTTTCTGCTTTTCATAATACTGAGATTTTTTATAATAGTTTGTCTTCTTTCACGTGCTAATTCCTCACGGCTCCGATTTAGGCTTAAGCGCGCTTTGTGCATTATTCACTTTGACCATAAATAACTTTCTCTACGGTCAGAATCTGACAAAACCTTTTGAGGCTTTATTCTACACTTTATATTGAATGTATCAATTTATGAAAAAAAAAAAAATCGATTTTTTCTAGAATTCTAAACCGAAAATTTTAGATCGAGAAGGGCCATTAAACTCTTAATTTCTTTATTTTAAATCATTGATCATGTTTTATCTTAACGCTTTGACTATCTGCAAATTTTTACTTTTATTTTTGTTAGGAGGACCGAAAAGTAATGTCGTTTTCTTATATTAAATTCAAACGAATAAGTTTTTATTTTTAATCAATGATATAATCACCCTCATTATCCTCAACCTCTTGCCATCTAGTGTGCAAATTTTCAATGCCGGCTCGATAAAAATCAATTGATTTTTTAGCAAAATATCTGGAGATGGCATTTTGGATATCATCCAAATTTTCCAAACTTTTTGTCACTTAGAAAGTTGGTGGCATTTACGAACGTCTAATACACTTGGATAAACATCGCAAATGTTTTTGGTAGCAACTGTTGCGTTACTACCTTTGTGAAACTCAAAAAGCATACAATGTCGGATATGTACTTTTTTGGTATTTGGCTGGCCATTTCACCTCAAATTGCAAAAAAAAATTTAAGATTTAATTATTTACAAGTAAACAAGTCACTCTAACCTTAAAATGTCTTTGGCACGATTTTGAAGTACACAATGAACTGACAAATGACAAAATATTGATATGAGCAGAAACGACACTACTTTCCGGTCCCTCTAATATTTTCTCATTTTTCATTACGTGACATTTTTTATTATGTGAATATGTATATCGATATTAAAGACTTTATGTTTTATATTGCGATCATGAACCTTACCATGATCAAATTATGGTACGGCATAGACGATTGAAAGGATTGACTCTACTCATGGTCCTCTTTTTTGCTACGCGCCAATCTAAAATTTTTATTTGTACAGATTGAAAATAGTTAAAAAGTTAGCTGAAACGTTTCTGTTTCATTATTAAATATTGAAATATTAAATTGTTTTATTTATGCGCACATTTAATTTTATTGTTAAAATGAGTGTAATCAGTGTTTCTCGATACACAATATATAGATCCAATTAACAAACAATATTTTTTTAAATAAAAAAGACATAAATAGATAGGGTAATAAGCGAGCAAGAAAAAGATATAGTATTAATAAATCTTTAATCGATGAGAATCTAAAATTGAAACGGATTACTTAGTTATCATTAGCTATCAATTTTAAATCTACACAGTGTAAATAAATTTAATAGTCATATTGACTTTAAATTCTGTAAATTCGCGTTTTCTAAAAAAATAACAGTTGAACTAATTATAAATCTCGATGTATTAACATACAAAAATTATTTTGAGTTTGTAACGGTTTTTGAGATCCAAAAATAAAACTATTAGGAAAACTGAGTAAGAAATAGAAGTAAAAAGTAATGTTTAAATAAACTAAAGATGAACGAGGAATTTGGGTAACTTAACAATAAAGCAAGGATGTAATCGATTAAGACTTATAGCAAACGAGCTGTGTATCAGCGTCCATCTCGCGTGGCGTTCAAATCGCAGGTGAGCGTTACAAAGGTCAAGACATGAGCAAATTAAAAATAACGAATAAATAGAATGTTTATGTGTCCTTGGCAAGTCTATCAAGTATGTCAAAATAAGATTCATCTCTATTGCGACTCTATATCCCTCTTTAAATTGAGATTATTTTTCTGTTCCTTGATGAGTATCATTCTTCCAATCCATTGAATGATCGTGTTCGGAATAACATGATCCGAAATAACAGAGTATTTTTGTAAGTCTAGTCTAATATTTTTAATGTGTTCGTTTAATCTTTAATTTTCTTTTCATTTGTTCCACGTACAACACATCACAATCCATACAGGATATCTTATATGACATTATTATTATCCATGTGTTTTTATCTTTCTAAACTTTAATAAATCTGCCAAGTTTATTAAAGCATCTATAGCCTATAATGAATTCATTTCTGCTCAACATAGATCTTCTTCTTCTTCTTCTTCTCAGTGTTGGCTCCGTCTCCTTCTAGGAGGCCATCCAGTCATAAACTTAAGTTATACCTTCAACCTCCCACACAAGAGTCGCATAATAGAGGGTGCTCTATGGCGCTTAAAGCGGAAGTAAACACTGGGCAAGTCCCCTTAATGAACCGCGAAAATTTGAAAACAGAGTATCGGTCAGTGTTGACGTGAGAGAGTTTCTCCCGGATGTCCGCGGTAGAGGACTCCGCACGGGGGGAGGGGAGAAGTAAATGGAGTAGGCTTTTAGAAATGCCGACAGTAATCTTATAAGTCTTGGATTAGGATCATCTAAAAGAGGAAGAATATCTGTGAGTTGATTTGGAAATGTGTTAGCAATGGATCTTAAATGTCGAGATTTGGGGGCAAAAAAAGACAACATGATTTATGTCCTGTCTTGGATCACCACATTGACAGGCCGCCGAGTACGTCATGCTCTTCCGAAACAAGTTATAATTTAAGTTATAATGGTTGCTACGGATTCTATTGATCAGCACGATATCTTTTCTACTTAATGGCATTTTGTAATACCAAGGGCGAGGGGAAATCTCATGTTGATATAACAGTGAGTGTAAGTGCCCTGTCGTTCGAGCAGTCTCAGTTAAGTATTCTAAAAATTGTTTTCCAAGAGAGTCTTTAACTTCTGAAAATGTATCAGTGTGTGGAATTTTAAAACGCGGTTTGTGACCTGAATTAGCGGCAGATTTTGCGAGTTTGTCGGCCATTTCGTTACCTGGTATTCCTTTATGTGCAGGTATCCAAAACAGAGTAATGTCCTTATTCATCATAGGGGGTTTGACACTTTTTGATTAATGTATTTTCTTTAAACCAATTAATTGGTCTCATTATTCCGCGCACAAAAGTA
>JANQDE010001683.1:0-11724 GCA_037157785.1 Cephalotes varians
CTAAGTGTACGCGCTTGTGGAGGAAGAAACTGTTGTACCAAATTAAAGGTAAAATCCGAGTGGTATTATTTTCGATTTTTTACAATACAACCTAAGTGGTATTTTTGTATTCTWWKGRARSSKCYTTCCTATTCAAATCCAAGTGATAKTAGCYTTGAAAAAAAATAAAACACAAGTGGTACTGTCTTTCATTTTTATACAAAAAAACCTAAGTGATACGTACTTTGTAAAAGTGATCAACCCAAATAATATCATTTGTATATCATTTGTATAAAAGATTTTTACTTAAAACGGAAATATAAAAATTAGCTATGAATGACCTACAAACGCAAAAGAGATGGCGCTACAAAACAAGTTTCGTTTTTTTTTTCATTATGCTTTTGATATACAAACAATAGCTGTGTTCAAGCTAGACGAAACAGCTTTGTTTGATTGTATGTATTAATTACACGGTTTTGTTGAATTTATTAGGATTTTTAAAAGTTTTTGAAAAAATTAAATCGATTTTTATTTGTTCCATATTTCTGCTTCACTGGCCGTGTCAAATTAAAGAAGAAGAAAAAGAGGAATAGAAAAGTGTCTTGAAGATGAACAAAGAAAACGAAGAAAATAACGTAAGTAAATATCATAAAAAACTTTTATGATATGTCTTTATTTTTAATCACATTTAAATTTTCAGGAAGAAATGGAGAACATGGATTTAGATGAGCTATTTAAAGAAATTCCTTTAGATACTGACGCCGTTCTCCTCCAAAGAATGTCGCCGACGTCCCTCCGAAGACTGCTGCCGGTGATATCCCTCAGAAGAAAAACCGCCACAGCCGTTCCTTCCACTTCAGCTGTCCCTTTAAATCTCGTCACTACTTCTACTTCTGTGAATACTACCACTACTGCCACAGTGTCTCTGAATACTGAGACTTCATCAAACTCTACACGTAAGCTACACAATAATATATATTATATAATTTGTTATTTATATTTAGGTATATTAATATTTTTTACTTACTTTTTTTTTATTATAGTGAAGGAATGGAAAAGAAGAGGAACAAGAGCCGGCAAATAACGCAATTTTGCATCTGCAAACGGATTTCTGGAATTTTTGATGTGTTTGAGAGATCGATATAATCGACATTATTATTATGAAAGAAGAAGAAGAGGAAGAGGAATAAGAGGAAATGAAAGGGAAAACGGAAGAGGGAGAGGAAGAGGAAAAAAAAGAGAAGGCAGTCAAAGTAACTTGATTTTTTATGTCTTTTTTATCGATATTATTATCAGAATATTCAGAACTCAGAATAAATAGAATATATATAATAATATCATAAGAATGTCTATCTATTTGATGTCATAATGATATTATAAGATTATCACTTATAAGTGACATAATGAAGTCCTTATGTTATTATAACTATATTTTAAGTAAGTTGCAAATCAATAAAACTATGTCTAATGATTATTTTCAGATTAATTTTTTGTTTGAACAGTTGCAATAGAACTCTACTGAAAATATTGAAACTTCCAGGAGTACACAGAATACAGATTCTACACCTTCAAACAGGACTAAAATAATAATCGAGATTCTACCACATATTTTATCATTGACAGATGTCATTCTATCATGTCCATATAATCTATACCATATGTTTGAATCTATCGAAGAACATACTGTATTAAGTTACTGTTATGCGTGGTCTACAATGAGCAGTAGCAATAGTGATAGCAAATAGCAGTAACAACAGTTAACTATTCTTCTTACATTCGACTGTGATTAGTCAATTTCTTACTCTTACAGCATCATCCTACTACTGCTATTGCTCATTGTAGACCATACATTACGTTACTCTACTGTGCTACATTCAATTTCAATGTACTTAAATTATTGTATTTAATGTACTTCAACTATTGGGTAAATTAGTGGTCGCAACGAAATGCCCTTTTCGAGCCGATTTCTGAAGCGACGCCTATTGTCCTCCCCACTACCGTTCAACGCTCGGCGGCCGAGCCGCCAAGCGCGCGTGTGACGCTACGCCTCAGGAGCGTCCCCATATCAGAAATATGACGGAATCGCCCTTCCGTCAAACTATTATTAAAACACTAAATTGTTTATATTATTAATGTTATATATGTTTTATAATGATATAGTTTATAATAATATATTTTATAATATATATAAACGCGTCAATAATAGTACCTCACGGGTGATGTGGAAAGCTATTATCGAAMTAATTATTATACATTATTATAAAACTACACATACACGTAAAGTCACAACTATATTATTATAAAACATATGTAATACATTAATAATATAAACAATTTAGTGTTTTAATAATAGTTTGACGGAAGGGTGATTCCGTCATATTTCTGATATGGGGACGCTCCTGAGGCATAGCGTCACACGCGCGCTCGGCGGCTCGGCCGCCGAGCGTTGAACGGTAGTGGGGTGGACAGTAGGCGTCGCGCGTCGCTTCAGAAATCGGCTCGAAAAGGGCATTTCGCACTGGGGTAAATGTTTAGAATACGTCGTAAACGTCCACTTAAATTTTGATAAAAATACACTCAATCGATGCGTTTTCCCGTAAAAATAAAGGTTTGAGAAGAAAAAAGCGTCGCTCTGCCCCGCGAAGCGAGATATTAATCGTTAAAGTTGATGAGTATTCAGGTTAGGAAATCTGTCATACCGATGAAAACTAGTGAATATGTTTTGTGATCACTTACGCATGCTTCGTGACCACTCGCGCATGCTCCGTGGCCATATCATACGCTGTAGAACAATACGAAATTTAAAATGTTTACGTCTTTCCTATTTTACGTTGTACATACGTTCTATATGATACATAACGATGAAGTTATCACAGTTTATTAATATAACTTATATCAAAGAAAAATTAATAGATTTTTAATCCAACACGGTATTTTACCATCTGTAACAAATTGTAACGAATGGGTGAAGTGTTATTAATGGGTGAAATGGGTGAAGTGTTATTAATGGGTGGAATGGGTGAAGTGTTATTAATATAAATAAGGAAACATTAATATTTACATGATACAAGAGATATTTTGTGAAAAATGTTCATAAAAAACGTGTGAGAAAACAGTGCAAATTAAAAAAAAGTACTAAAGTAGGAATGTGATTTAGCAAAAGTAACGTCGATGTGAGCATAATTTGCAGACTCACAGCTTATTTTGTTATGTTGCCATCGCTACGTCAAAAGTTATTGGTATTCGATACTGGTTTAAGTTCAATCATAATTGTTGACTGGATCAATTTTTGCAGAAAGGTACATGAATATTTTATTATATTTATATGAGAAATGTATAATATATATATATTTTACATTAATATTTATTAATATTGTAGGTCTGTGTGTACTGGACAAAAAAAAAAACAGCGAAAAGCTTGGAGGGTTATATAGTCGAAATAGATGAAGCAAAAATTGGTCGAAGAAAATATAATCGTGGAAGAATAGTAGAAGGTAATTGGATATTTGGAGGAATAGAAAGAGAATCAAAGAAGATATTTATACTACCTGTCCAGGATCGTACACAGGAAACTCTATTACAATGTATAAAAGAATGRATTTTACCAGGGACAACCATCATCTCAGATTGTTAGAAATCTTACAATTGTCTTGATAACGAAGATTTCCAATGTTTGACAATAAACCATTCATATAATTTTGTTGATCCTGACACAGGTAAAATAGTTTTATAAAAAATATAGATATGATTAAATTTGTAAATATATTTATATTTTTCAAATTTACAGATGCACACACCCAAAATATTGAACGAGTTTGGAGAGAAGTTCGGACAATATTCCACGATATGGGACTAAATCTTGTCATTTTGATGGATATTTGTCTGAATATCTTTTCAAACGTGTTCATAATTTGGAACAACGTATAGATACCTTCTTTAATATCATTGGGATGGATTGACATAGTTTCTCTTTTTTACTCTACTGACTGGTTGCAAATGTCGCAGACGAACGAACAGTTGCACTTGGATCTACACTTTTGATTTCTGACTTTTTTCTTTTTACGTAATTTTATACAGTGCTAGTTTTTATTCTTTTTCATTTTACTTTTATATGGCCTTTCTTTTTCCATAACGTTATTTATATTTTTATTATCTGACCTTGGTTGGGCTTCTTATTCTCGCGTTTTAATAGATTTTAATTTTATTTTATTTATGCGTTATTTAAATTGTATTATTGTCACTTGTAATTTTTAATTATTTGCTGAAGAAGCCCAAGTAAGGATGAAACGTACATTTTTTGTTTTTGTTTTTGAATAATAAATTATCTATACGTCAACACCACGTCATTTCGCTCGTTTAAGGGGTAACACTACCTTGTAAATTTTGTTTTAACCATTTTTTTTTATTGGCTTAAATTCTTCCTTAACTATCCAAAAATGATGCCCAAAACATTTTATGTGGAGGAAAATTTTTTAAGTGGCCGAAAAATTCGGTTTTCCGAGTAAAGTCACGGTGCTATTTAACGAGTAATTAGGGCGCCTTCCATAATGGTACAGTAGGGATCACTATTCCTTCGTAAACATATTATACATATTATCATATATCGTAAACATATTACATCAGTAGGATAAAACTTGAAAATGAAACCATTAGATGTTTCAACTCGCTCGTGTGGTCGATGGCTCCCAAGTCAAGTTCCAGCGGCAAATCTGTACTCGATATTGCTGTGAATCTCGCAGTTTTATATTTCAACGATGGATTTTTCGGAATTATGCAAGTTATTAAGCAAATGGGCATTTCAATCGGACTGAATTGCTACAATTTCTGCTCGGAAGCCAACGCCGCGCGTATCGCGCAATCTGAGCGTTCCCTGTCCATAGAGGCGAGAGAAGCTCGCTCAACATCATTATCGTCAAGGAAGGATGAGGAGCACAAAAATCTTAATTTAGAAGGACAATTGTATGGCCCAGGCATCGCCGATTAGTGATAAATAAAAAATTACATTGAAGTATACGTACTTGAAACTTTAAACGCGTTTTACTCGAAACCATGTTTTTCGAACTGGCTGTAAAGCTAGCGCCTACAATTTTCAACTAATCGACTGGAAATTTTAACTGTAGCTAAAAAATTAAATTTTCTAGTGAACGCCCGTAGAACTTTTTGATTTATGAAAATTTACTGACTTTATAACCGATTTTCGGCCGATTTTTTCCGTAAAAATGTGTTTCTTTTTTTAAACTGATGCCATTTTTTAAAAAATCAATATTTTGAAAAGTTCTACGGGCGTTCACTAGATTTTTTGATATAATTTCAAAATTGTTTTTTATTCTAGATGCACAATTGCGATCTGTAGGTTTACGGCCAGGGAGGTCATAAAAAAAAAGATATTTCATTCCGACAGATGTTGTGCTGCCATTTTGTTTTTAAATGACTTAAAAAAAATTTTTGTATATACTATAAGAGATGTATAATGATGTCTAAAAAACTGAATTTCAATAAATTGTTTTGCCTTTCCACAATAAATTCGAGAAAATGAACCTTGATTTTGACCCCACAAGGTAGTGTTACCCCTTAAGGCCGATTTCTTTTCCATTTATTGCTTTACATTTATTTTTATACTATATTTTAATTTTTATATTTTATATTATATTTTTATGTTTCTATATTTTATATTATATTTTTATATTACATATTATACTTTTATATTTTTATATAATATATTTTTATATTTTCATATAATATATTTTTGTATACTGTATATTTATATACTTAATTAACAATAAGAAATAAAGTAAAGTATATGGCTCTTAGAATAAATCGAAAACAAATCTGGTAAATGCCTGTAGAGCCTCCGTGCGTGGATGTGAGGGATGAAATAAATATCCTCTCTTAGTATGATAAAATCGTATATTTCCTCAAACATTTCGACTCTGGTTTTGAGTCCTCCTCAGTGACAAAATGGATAGTGAATCTATTGGTCTCTCCTCTAGATTGGTAAGTCTAGTCCTCTTAATGCTAGTAATGAAATGTATGGATATGATGGAAATTTAATAGAAGTTTAAGAAGAGTAAATTTGAGATTAAAATTAAGTTAAATAAATAAATAAATAAATAAATGATAAATAGTAAAAAAATGATAAATAGTGAATAAATAATAAATAAATAATGGAAAATAAATGAAACTAATAAATAGTAGATAAAAGAATGAAAGTCAAGTTGAAATAAAAGGAATGTAATAATTAAAATAATAAATTAGCTAAAACAGTCAATGTCAATGTTAAAAATGTAACTTACAAGAAATAGGAGAGAGGCCAATATGTACAAAGTTCAAATGACAGTCAGTAAATGCGAAAATGAGATGAAGTTCATATATATAAATACCATTCCTCTCCAACCAACAAACCACTGAACAATAAACACTAGAACGGAGACACACATCAAATTGTTTAACGAAGAAGATCATTGTATATAGGGTCTAATAACAGTGTCCATTTGTGCGTTCAGCCCGTGTTTTTGTCTTTTAATAAAAATCATCTCAGAGATGAGACGTTTGTTATAGTTCATCTCCTCATCGAGTATCTTTACGTTTTCCCAATCAAACTGGTGTCCCATGTAAACTTGCGAAACCATAATGAACAAAAAGAAGTACCATCCCATTCATATTTCTCCATCCCATACGTTTTTTACATTTCAAAAAAATTCATACAATATTTTAAGAACATCTCTTTTTGCAAATTGGCCTTCTCGTGCTATAATAAATTAAGTAAATTTATAAAGGTACACAAAGACCCTCTTCCTTCTTCCTCACGTTCCAATGTGGTCTACAAGATTGATTGTCTGAATTGTGACGCTTCCTATGTTGGCCAAACCAAGCGTACATTAAATACAAGAGTTGGTGAACATAGAAACCATGCCAGGAGGAATTCCACACAGCATTCGGTCATAACGGACCACAGGTTAAATTTTAGACACGAGTTTGATTGGGAAAACGTAAAGATACTCGATGATGAGATGAACTATAACAAACGTCTCATTTCTGAGATGATTTTTATTAAAAACCAAAAACACGGGCTGAACGCACAAATGGACACTGAGTTATTAGACCCTATATACAATGATCTAAGAAGACTGTTTAACTAAGATTGTTTAACTAAGAAGTTAAACAATTTGATGTGTGTCTCCGTTCTAGTGTTTATTGTTCAATGGTTTGTTGGTTGGAGAGGAACGGTATTTATATATACGAACTTTATCTCATTTTCGCATTTACTGACTGTCATTTGATCTTTGTCATGTTGGCCTCTCTCCTATTTCTTGTAAGTTACATTTTTAACATTGACATTAACTGTTTTAGCTAATTTATTATTTTAATTATTACATTCCTTTTATTTCAACTTGATTTTCATTCTTTTATCTACTATTTATTAGTTTAATTTATTTTCCATTATTTATTTATTATTTATTCACTATTTATCATTTTTTTACTATTTATCATTTATTTATTTATTTATTTATTTWACTTAATTTTAATCTCAAATTTACTCTTCTTAAACTTCTATTAAATTTCCATCATATCCATACATTTCATTACTAGCATTAAGAGGACTAGATTTACCAATCTAGAGGAGAGATCAATAGATTCGATTTTGTCACTGAGGAGAACTCAAAACCAGAGTTGAAACGTTTGAGGGAATATACGATTTTATCATACTAAGAGAGGATATTTATTTCATCCCTCACATCCACGCACGGAGGCTCTACAGGCATTTACCAGATTTATTTATATACTATATTTTTATATATTGTTTTATATAGTCTTTTAAAATAATATATGTGACATTCCACGTCAAGTGGCCCCTCCCTCTGTCCAAAAATTGAAGCGACTTTAAATATTGACTTTGGGCTTAAAATGTTCGTATAAGCAAGGGCTTTCGAAATTTGAGTGGCCTTTTTGAAAAACACCATAACCCCACGACCATAAGCAAAATAACCCAAAAACCTGATAAAGTGATCTTACAATATGATTTATACGACTTGTCTCATCTCAATAATCGCTTTAATTGAGCTGTTTGACCCTAAAACCCTCATAAACTATTAACCCCATGACCCCTTGACCTTAAACCCTCAAAACCTTATAACCCCATAACCATATAGCCCCATGAGCTTCTAACCCCTATAATCGAAACCATCGCATTTTGATTATCTTTCTATACCTCCGTAATCCTGTAATCCCGTAACCCTTTGACCCTAAAACACCGAAACCCCATAACCCCATAACCTCATTCTAGAATGCTCAATTACAAATTTGAATACGCCTCATGTCTTATCTGCACAATGTCACGACTCATTTCAAAAACTGCATGTCGTCAGTATCCAAAAACTCCATAAAAATCGTAACTTAGTAAATCTGACCTTGTAATCCAATTCAATTAGCTTTTTTTTTTGTTTCTGGCGTAGATGCCCCTGCTTTAAACAGGTGAGTCCTGGGATGACTGGTACCTACACGTGATCAGGATGGGTAACGCTAAAACCAAATTTTGAGAAAACATTAATTTCGAATGGATTACAAGGTCAGATTAAGTTGTGATTTTTATGGAGTTTTTGGATACTGACGACATGATAATGCAGTTTTTGGAATGAGTCGTGACATTGTGCAGATAGGACATGATGCGTATTCAAATTTGTAATTAGGCATATTCTAGAATGGAGTTATGGGATTACGGGGTTTCGGTGTTTTAGGGTCAAGGGGTTATGGGATTACAGAATTACGGAGGTATAGAAAGCTAATCAAAGTGCGATGGTTTCGATTATAGGGGTTTAGAAGCTCATGGGGCTATATGATTATGGGGTTATAGGGGTTTGAGGGTTATAAGGTCAAGGGGTCAATAGTTTATGGGATTAATAGTTTATGAGGGTTTTAGGGCCAAACAGCTCAATTAAAACGATTATTGAGATGAGACAAGTAATATAAATCATATTGTAAGATCACTTCATCAGGTTTTTGGGTTATTTTGCTTATGGGGTCGTGGGGTTATGGAGTTTTTCAAAAAGGCCACTCAAATTTCGAAAGCCCCCGCTTATACGAACATTTTAAGCCTAAAGTCAATATTTAAAGTCGCTTCAATTTTTGAACAAAGGGAGGAGCCACTTGACGTGGAATGTCACATATACATAAATTTTTTTTAATTTTTGTTTTGTACATACTAGTTAATATACATATTTATTATCTACAATTAACTTATTTCTGATCTTGCTATGTGTGGAAAGTTGTAAATCCATATGGAATCTCACTTCGCGTTATAAAGTGTATGCGTGGAGGCAGTATGTTCCGTCCCCCCCTGCGGGAGGCTCCACTATCCAAAAACTAGACACATAGATTTGCGTGGAACCTCGCTTCGTGTGGAAAGTTGCAAACCCATGTGGAACCTTGCTTCGCGTTGTAAAGTGTATGCGTGGAGGCAGTATGTTCCGTATGGTCCCCGGGAAACTTATTTTATATTTCGTGCAAACTTTGACCGTAACGCTTGCCCGCAGCGCAAGTCACGTCGCTACATTATGTCGGTATGACAGGTTTCCTAACCTGAATAGTCGTCAACTTTAACGATTAATATCTCGCTTCGCAGGGCAGAGCGACGCTTTTTTCTTCTCAAACCTTATTTTTAATGCGCGAAATTTTGCGCGAAAACGCATCGATTGAGTGTATTTTTATCAAAATTTAAGTGGACCGACGTATTCTAAACATTTACCAACTATTGTATTTGTATCGTTTAATAATTAAAAAGTTATTGCTGCTGACTATATCTTCAGTTATTTTAGTGTATTTTGTATGTATACATACAAGTAAAAGATCATATCGAGGTTTTTTCCTTTCTGTTATCTTTCGTTAGTTAATCGAAATGAGGCACACTACTATTACACGAAATAAGCATATATATTTGTACGTATATACGAGTAAAAGATCATATACATAGGTTGATTTTGATTAACGAAAGATAACAAAAAGAAAAGATATAACCTCGATATGTTAAAACTGAACATTTATTAACATGTATTTTCTGAAGCTTATGTTTAAGCTTAGTGATACAAAGTCTTCCAAAACCTAGGCTGCGTTCGGGCAGACGCTATTAGCGCTGAAAATCTGTAATGCATGAAACGTGTACTTATAGATTTTCAGTGCTAATAGCGTCTGCCCGAACGCAGCCCTAATATCTTTTATTATTAAATATACTAGCACTCGCAACAAATATCGGAACGCACCCTTCACTTCACTTCACTTGGCCTGTGGATTTCTGACCAATAATATTGGTCACTGTACCACGCTTTATCGTGCGTTGAAAATCGGACTAATTATGAGGCCTTTAGTCCRAACGTAGTGCGTATCRATAATATTTCAATAAATTTCTTTCAGTGATGATTTGGATAATATTATCCCATAGCATATTCAATACAAAAGGATCGAATAGTTCAAGATTTCTGAGTAGCTTTAGCAATTTAAGTCTTTCCGATTCCAAAATTGGACAAGCCCAAAAAACGTGATTTATAGTTTGGACTCTYTCCCCACAGTGACATTATTATTATTTCATTTTCATCATCCAAAGATTTGGATCCATCAGTATATATTTCCAATTTCATAATATCTCATACTGTTCTCATATTGTTCCGTAAATTAATAATCATAATATCTTAGATAAAATTGACTCAATACATATTCAATACTACAGGGGTCATGTAGTTTAAGATTTCTAAATAATTTGAGCAGCTTATGACTCTCCACTTTTTTAGGTTCTTATGATTTTGTCAACTTAATCAAGTGTACCAACTCCAAATGTAATATTTTAAAATTTCTATGGGGCTGAGTACTCCTTGTATCAGCATAACGATCATACTCCAAAAAAGGAAATTTTCCAAAGGACCCCATTTAATAATGAGACTCAAAGGAAATTCCTTCAACAAGCTCAATGCAGTATTAAACGAACCTATTAAACAGGTTTATTTTATACCATAATCCTATGATTTGGAATCATCAAGTATAATAATAGTAGATCGTGCATTAATAGTAGCCAAAACATTTCTCTACCCAAAGCAACCACATAATATAGTCAGATATTGTAYGTCAGATTTAAACYTTCCTTACAATTAATAAAACAAATAATATTGTTATTTCATGGGAAACAATGAATGCTACAAAACAACATAAAATATTAATAATCCATACATCATCTTCTCATGACATACTAATCTAACTGAGGAATATTAAAGTCTGGATCGGATCCCCCCCAGGAAAGCCGGCTAATTTCCCCCAGGGGACCCGGGCAGACCATAGGCAATCCATAGGACTCAGATAATATAAGGAAATCCGTAATATTAAAAGACACTCCTTACATAAATCCAACTAAATATAGAAGAAATTCATAGCGACAATAATTCTGACTTCGCATATTATCCATTAGACGATCTTATATTATCTCATTTACAAAATCGACAGATCAAGTAGGTTAGGATCAAGGCTAGATTCATCATATACTATAGACTTACTATATGGTGTAAATGCAGTACTGAACTATTCATTTGGATTCACCAACGGAACCATCTGGGCATATCCATATTATAAACCTTATTAAATTATTTCTTGAATACGGCTTAATGAATAAAATTTTCGTAGAAATATAAAATAATCCGATTCTTGCTGAAAGTATCATATAAATTGAATATGCAATCAACTAACAGAAGACAATCAGAATCTTGCAGA
>JANQDE010001684.1:0-12027 GCA_037157785.1 Cephalotes varians
CCTCTCACGTCGGGGTGCTTGATTATCGTGAGTCCCCTTGCCTCTCACTGAAAAACTATTTTTTTGTAGATACCGTAATTTGGAAGATATTCGGGTCCATAGATTAAAATGACTCACCCTGTATAATATTATTTTAATTTATAGGTAAATCTTCCGAAAGGAAAGCATAAAATTATTATTTTAGACGAAGCCGACAGCATGACCGACGGCGCACAACAGGCGTTACGTCAAACAATGGAAATCTACAGCCATACAACCAGATTTGCTCTTGCGTGTAACAACACGGAGGAAATTATCGAACCTATACAGTCACAATGCGCTATGTTAAGATATGGAAAGTTAACGGATGCTCAAGTTTTAGCCAAAGTTCTCGAAGTCTGCGAAAAAGAGAACGTAATTAAAATATTACAGATGAAAATGAAATGCAAGCCGTTACACAGCTTAACTTTGGCCCATCCACGCTGTCTGTTACTTTGTCGCAATGCGTAAATAACAGCTTGCACATACGTGCATCTTCAAATATAGAAGCGGAGAACACTGGTAACATGCCTGATCCTGTTAATGTACTTGGTTGTTTGGGTGAATGTTCTCACAACGACATGCACTCGCGAAGCTCGTTGATTCATTAAATGAAAGATTAAATCTATAACGTGACTACCTACCAATGCTAAAATTCCTCCACCTATTGTGTCATCGCATAGTCAATCGTACCCTGCAAAGAATTAACAAGCATAAATTTAAATTAAATACTACTTAATAATATTTTATGCAATCTCTTTCAGTAATCAAAAAAAATATAAAAATTGCAAAATTCTCCATTATACAATAAAAAAATTTTTATGCATTATCAAAAATGTCTGTTATTTTATAATAAACAAATCAATAATTTTTGTAACAAAATAATTTACTGTAAATCTCAATTCTTCTAAAAATAAAAATCTAAAGAATATTATATAATATAATAAAATTATTTGAAGAAAAAAATCTTATCTGTCCTGTACTTTTTACTTTTTTCTGAGCAAACATTTTGATTTTATTTCTAACTACATCAATGCCCCTCTCATTTGAAGCGTTAAGTTCGAGTACAGCTTCTTTGAATGCTGGTCCCAACAGAGTACAAGCCAAAAAAATTGTAGTAGTTTTGCCCACTCCAGGAGAACCAGCGATGATATTTGGAGTACTTCCATGCTGAGCGAAAACAGTTAATCTCGATATGGTGTCTTCGTTGCCAACAATGTCAGAAAATACCTGAAGCCGATATTTTTCAATCCTAGGTAACAAAAACTAACAATGACATTCTCATATTTATCCARTTAATAATATTCTAGTATGTATAATTAACGATATTATAATTAATAATATTCTTATGCTTATATTATTCAAAATGTAACAGCTGAAGGATTTTCATGTAAAAAAATCAATTTGATCAATATAAATATTAATTTTTTTTTAAACTTTGTATCAATAAAACTTCTAGCAATTTAAAGCAATTTTCATGCAATGAGAAAACTTGTTAACATTYATAATATTAAAGCAGTAAGATTATGYTCTCAATCTYTAAACATTAAGTAGTTTAATATCCCAATTTAATCTTAATTAGATTATATATATTCCTTAGAGTCTGATTATATATACCTTTCCAGATTTAAATATATTACTTTGTTTAAAGCGGCAGAATCTAACCAAAAGAGAACCTAAATTCGTAATAAGATAATCGAAAGCTAGAAATGAAGCTTTCCATCGGAAATAAAAACATACCACGGTAAATTTGCAAATTTATTGTCTTTCTCTTTGATCCTTGCATCACCGTTGCTCGTCGAAGGTAAAATCTCAGTTTCCATAGCTTTGTCCACAACATCATCATCCGTCATCTTCGAATTTACGCTGACTGCGCGGGTAAAAGTAAATGCGGGAAATGTTACGAACATGGAGTAAGAAAATTAATTAGCTAGAAAGAATGTAGGATACAATTTCAAGCGAGAGAGAGAGAGAGAGAAATAGAACGATATACATACTTTAATTTGCTAATATATATACATACATACATACATATATATATATATATATATATATATATGAACACAACAACTTTCTTCCTATTTGTATGGCACCGAAAGCACAGGAAACAGATCGACCAGAACACGACAACCGTATGACGACAGCCGAACCACGACTTACGCACAATGATGCGCGTACGAATCTACGCACGTGCTGATTTTAATCCATGTTATAAGTCTCGATATTGTGTGTGTGTGTGTGTGTGTGTGTGTGTGTGTGTGTGTGTGTGTGTGTGTGTGTGTGTGTGTGTTGCACGCACGCTACGTTCGAAATACTCGAACGCCGCCTGAGAGCCTCGCGCGTAACTTCTCTCCCGTACACACAATCACGCAACTCGTGCACAGTCAGAGGGAAGAACACAAGATATAAAAGAACGGAACACAAACGTTTATTAAACAAGTATCGTACAATAATTCGCGACACGTCCTTCCCAGAAGGAAGCCGGCCAAAATCTCTCTCCTTCACTCTTCTACTCTTGATGACCGATCAATAACCACGATCGATCCATCAGGTGACTCGCGCGGCACGCCAATATATCGGGCGGACTTGTAACACTGCCCCCCCATCTTCCAGATTGTCGTCCCAACAATCAAAGAGGGCAGCTTTTTTTATATATGCCCTGCGCCTTTGGACTCCTTCCTACCCTTCCCTCGGAGGCTTCCTCATGTTTCCGAGCTGAGTTCCATTTCCACGTCTTCACTCTTCCTGAGTTTTTAGACGACGGCGCTCCTTTTCTCTCTTAAGCCTTGCGCGCTTTTCTCTTGATCTTCAGACAAGAAGGGGGTATCTTTCGTGGACCCTTCGTCTCTCCCTTAAAGAAACTCTCTAAGGAGAAGAGACACTTCGAGTTCCCCGTCTCATTTGCCCTACGTCCCACGGGAAAACCAGAATCAAAAACCGTGGGCAAGACGAGCTTCTTTTTCTTCTTTTTTTTTTCGAAAAAGAAAAAAAGTTTGGCCTTCCCTCGGAGCCTCCTCCTCGGTGAATGGACCGAACCAAGATAACTGAAACATAAAATAACAAAACGCAGTAACTGAACTAAATTGTTCGAAAGGATTTTCGGGCTCCATAAAAAAAAATGAATTTCCAAGCTTCTTAACTAAACCGTCTTTCAATAAAATGAGCCAGCCTATCCAAATGGACCTTTCTTCGATGTTTAGGCGTTTTTTTGGTACAATATACTACGTCACTGAGTTTCTTTACTACAGCAAAAGGGCCCTCCCAATTTCCTTGTAACTTGGGAGCTCTTCCCTTAAATCTTCGAGGATTGAACAACCAAACTTTCTGCCCTTCCTCAAACAGCACCTGTCTAGCTTTGCGATCGTATCGAATTTTCACCTGAGATGATTTTAGTGATAATTTTTCCCTTACATTGGAATGAACCTCCTCAATTTTATCTTTTAAATTCTTAATATATTCCTCAATAGTTTGTAACTCGTTGTGTAACTCAGGAGGGCTTCCTCGTAATAAATCCAGGGGTAATCGTAATTCTCTTCCTAAATATAACTCTGCAGGAGTAACCCCAGTGGATTCATGCTTTGAAGATCTATACGCTAGAAGAAACATCGGAATCCATTTATCCCAATCTTTCTGATTTTCAGAAATTAATTAATTTCGCTAAATAGCTAATAATGGATTGATGTTGTCGTTCAACTTGGCCGTCAGATTGGGGGTGCAAAGCAGTCGTCTTTGTCTTTTTTATTCCAAGAAGCTCCGTTAATTCCAGAAACAATTTCGATTCAAAGTTCCGTCCCTGATCGGTATGAATCTCAAAGGGAACTCAATGTCTGCTGATGATCTCCCTAACAAAAACTTCTGCAATAGTCTTGGCTTTAATATTTCTTATGGGAAAAGCTTCCACCCATTTAGTGAAACAATCTACAATGACGAGCACAAATCTATTCCCTGAATAAGTTTTGGGTAGAGGACCGAGTACGTCCATTTGTACTCTCTGAAAAGGAAGACCGACATTATAAATTTGTAAAGGAGATTTTCCCTTCCCCAAAGGTCCCTGTTTGGATATACACACCTTACAGGATTTACACCAATTTTCTACATCTTGCTTACATGTGGCCCAATAAGTGCCCAAAAAATGTTTTCGAATTTTCTCCAGGGTCTTGTTTACACCGAAGTGTCCTCCTATCGAAGAATCGTGAGCCTCTTCCAGAATTTCTTTCACCCGATGGCGAGGAACAATTAACTGAAGAACATTAGTTTTTAAATTTGGTGCCAACCATTTCTTGTATAAAACGCCATCTATAATAACCAAAGCATCCCAATACGACCAGTAAATTTGAGCCGAAATATCTAAAGCAACGATCTTAGAATGGAGTGGGCACACATTGGTTTCCTTTCCCAGAATCATAACCGAGATACTTGGGTCACTTCTTTGATCCTGACTCCAATGTTCCAAATCCTCTTCCTCCAGAGTGACACGAGCAACAATTTCTTTCTGTTCAAAGTATCCTTTCTCTCCATTCTAACACAATATTGGCAGTTTTCCGTCTCACATATCCGCCTCGATAAACCGTCGGCGTTTTTGTGAGACAAACCCTTTCGATCACTTCAAAATCGAATTGTTGGAGTCTCTCCAACCAATGAGTCGATTGTCTCTGAAGGATATCAGCCATTTTAAAGAAATATGATCCATGCGGATCAGAAATTTTCGGCCCAAAAGATAATGGCGAAAAAATTTTAAAGAATCCACAATCGCTAATAACTCTCGACGAGTCACACAATAATTTCTTTCCGGTTTATTCAAAACGCGACTATAATAGGCAATTACTTTCTCCTTCCCCTCCTGCCTCTGTGAAAGAAACGCGCCAATTCCGATATTAGATGCATCAGTGTCTAAAATAAACTCCTCCTTCTCCTTAGGAAAAGAAAGAACGGGGAGGAGGATAAAACACATTTCAATTGATCAAAAGCATTCTGACACTTCTCTTTCCAAATAAATTTACTTTTATTTTCCGTTAAAGCATATAACGGTTTAGCTAAAGAAGAAAATCCTTTTATAAATTTCCGATAATAAGAGCTGAATCCCAAAAAACTTCTTAATTACTTTTTAGTGTGCGGAATTGGCCACTCCTTCACCGCAGCAATTTTTTCAGGATCTGTCATAATGTCTTCCGAAGAAACTATATGCCCTAGATATTTAACATGTTTTCCAAAAAGGACACATTTTTTAGGATTAATTTTCAAATTTGCAAGGTGTAATCGAAAAAAAACCATTTTGAGATTATTTAATATTTCATTAAAATTTTTTCCGAAAATAATTACATCATCCAAATAAACCAAACAGATTTTTGATAATAGCCCGTGTAAAACTTTTTCCATCAATCTTTGAAAAGTCGCGGGKGCATTACACAAACCGAAGGGCATAACAGTAAATTGCCAAAGACCGTTGCCAATAGAAAAAGCCGTTTTCTCTTTATCTTTAGGATCAATTTTAATTTGCCAATAACCACTCTTCAAATCTAAAGTAGAAAACCATGTGTTACCTGAGAGCTGGTCAAGAATATCATCTATTTTTGAAAGAGGAAATGAATCTTTTACCGTTTTGGAATTCAATTTTCTATAATCCACACAAAATCTTATTGTTCCATCCTTTTTTTTGACTAAGACTGCAGGTGAGATCCAAGGACTTTGTGATTCCTCAATAATTCCTTGCTTTCTTATATCCTCAATAATTTTATTGACTTCTTCTCTCATATGAAACGGAATTCTTCGGGGAACCTGCTTTATAGGGAAAGGATCTCTTACATTTACTACATGTTTTACAATATCACAATTTCCAGCAATAATATCGTTAGARAAAACATCTTGGAATTCCTCCAAGAAATCAACAAAAATTTCGCGTTGTCCTTCRTTCAGATTCTTTGAATTTCCTTTAAAGAGTTYCCTCAAAGGGAAGGGAACTYTACCAACAGATTCTTCCACACGTGCTACTTGCTGAAATGAGTTTGAATCCCCATAAACGGATTCGAAAATATTATTCAAATTAACCCTCCTAAGAAAATATATTCCCAAAAGACAATCATCCGAAATTCTGGAAACGAACATTGGGATTTTTATGGAAAATTTTCCAAGTTCAACCTCCGTATCAATTTTTGAACTAACTGAAACATTTTCCCCAGTAGGATATCTTAGTTTACAGCCTTTTATATCAAATTTCCTTTCTATCCCTTCGATAAATTTATCATTAATAATCGACACATCGGAGCCCGTATCTATCCTAAACGAACATATTTTCACATTCAATTTTTTTAATCGCTTAACTCTATTCAAACGGAAATAATTAACTTTCGGAGACTGGCTTTCACAAGTTGGTCTTTCCCCGAGAAGATCAACTAGCCCAAGTTTTCCTCTTTGCTGGGACATTCAAAACGGAAATGCCCCTGCTTTCCGCAGAGCCAACACTCTTTCCGGCTCGAAACGTTAACTCTATTCTTACCTATAACGTTTCCTAACTCCTTTCTCTCGCCTACATTTTCCTTTTTCCCCACCGCTTTCCCATTCTCCTGTTCCTTTTTTTCATATGAATTCTTTCCCAAAAAATTCAACTTCCTCCCTTTCCTATCATAGCACTCCTCTTGAATGTTCTTAACCGCYCTAGCTCTCACTATTGCTGCTTTCAATGAATTGACTCCTTCTAAACGAAAAGTTTTTTTTACATAACTATCTGCGATCCCCGAAACGAATTGAGAACATGCAATTTTATCCCGAAGTGCAAATGTACCTTCCGGATACGCTAATCGACAAAACCTTTCCAGATCGGACCCAAACGAAGCAAAATCCTCTTCGAATTTCTGCCTACGACTCGTAAAAGRGACGTAATAATCTTGTGAAAGCGGTCCCTCCCATGGTGGAAGTATACATGGTGTGTGCAGTTTAACTAAACCACGCCCCTTTTCTCGCCGAAGTGCCGTGAAATACGTAGGCCTGCCAACTGTGAAAAATAAAATTTTTAACGTCGGCAAGTTGCCGTGACTGCGYCATGATATCTTTGTTGCACCTTCGTGATTTCATTTTCTTTCTCTCTCGGCATATGAAATAACGTGTCCGAATTGTGTGAGATTTCGGAGCAAACAAAGAGAAGAGTGAAAAATATAGCGAGGTAATCCGACAACAAATTTTCGCAGTATAAGCGTATTAAAAATAGTACGCTAGTATGCGTAGTGAAGTGTTGCAAAAACACTAGAGACTCGTATGTATCAGAACAAATAAGTTTTTTCCAATTGCCGGAAAATCCTGTAATGCATGAAGGATGGTTTTAAAAAATTGGAGAAATTTATCTGCCAACAAATATTAAAAATGATAAGTTCTGCAAGTCTTATTCAATTATGTTAAAAAATAATAACTTGTTACATCGAGAGATAATTTTATTGGTTAGGACACGAAACATAAATAAACCACGTTAAATAATCGAGAATGGGTAAGATCATTCTTATATCCTACGGATATATTCTTATATCTGTTTTAAACATTATTTAATAATTTGTGTTTACATCATTTACATTGTTTTCAGCAAGAATTTGTTCGGTACATTTTATGAAAGATTCATTCTTGAAGGGAAAGAAAAAACGTGAAAGAAGTGGCATTACAAGACGAAGGCTTATTTCGAGTGCAGTCCCAACATTGTTTTTGTCACCAACAGAAAATAGGTAACTATATGAATATCAGTAAATAATAATACATATATTATATATTAATACAATGTACAATCGTACTTATATTGTGTTATAATTTTCTAAGCATTATTGTTTAATTTTTAGCAGTAGCGATACCGTTCCCGTGAACTGCAAAGTAATCTACAACAAATTTTTACTTCCTGTCAAACCAAGTATGAAGGAAGAGTCAAGATCGATTACTGAAATGGATTCAGACAATAAACCAGTAGTAGATCTAGAAAAATCTTTGCAAAACGATAGCGTTGGTGGATCATCAAGTGCTTGTGAAAATATGAATGACATGGAAGCATCAGAACATCGGTGTAGCAGGTAAGAATCACTAACTAGCTCCAATATTTGAAATTGCATGAGGGTGGAAGTAAAGTGTTTTATTATTGTATTGTAAAAACATCGTGGAACGTTTTTTTTAATACTTTAAATGTTCCTAGAAATGAAAAAAAGAAATAGTATACAATGATTTGATTTCTGTTATGAAAAATAATATTCTCGAGAATAGCTTTCTCATATAAATGAAGATGTAGTGATTTAAAAATGACTTTCTGAAAATTGTACTAAGATTTAAAACTGAGTATGAGAATGAGGTTTTCAGATTGAAATGACATTTTGTGTTTGTTGCGAATAGTAAAAATATTTTTCTATATGTATATAATTTTGAGCATTCTTTTGTACTTTTATTGCATGTATTTTCATACTTTTTTTTGCATGGTTTTTTATACTCTTGCAGCCAACGGCCGGACGATATATATGCAATATGTCGAACATCGAGCTCATCCGTTGGATGTCACTACGTTAAAAGTGGTGTTACTTTTCCGAGAAGGCATGTTGAAGTTAATGAAATATCTTATTTTTCGTTTATGCAATAACCATAAACTTATGTTGGAACTGGTAAAGTTGAACTATAGGATTTTTATGCTTCTGTTAATATGGAATTGCCGATTTCTTATTAAACAGAAGATTGAAATTTTATACTTGAACTTTACCAGCACAAGTTAACAGTTATTTCCTGCATAAATAAGATTTAACTAGAGGTTTGTACTTTGTAACTGAACTTCTTGCACAGTTCATCTTTTCTTTTTTTCTCTTTACTTTGAAGAGAAAAGAAAGAAAGGTGAACTATGCAAGAAGTTCAGTTACAAAGGACAAACCTTAGATTTACGGAACCACACAATTTTTCAAGTATCCGTAAACCTAGTGTCAATGTTATTTAGCAGTAAATAACTATTTTTATTGTTTGGCAGATCTCAAAGAAAGAAAACTGTACTTTGTTCCCGAAAGATTTTACATACAAGAACAGTCCTAGCGGAAAAAATGCCGTCTAAAACTGCTTCAAAAAGAGGCATCGACGTTGCATTAAAAGAAAGAAAAGAATACGCCAGCGAAGAAGGTACTCCATCGTGGAAGCGTAAACAGTACGTATGTTGGTCTTTATGTTCACGCACTTTCAATGGTAACTATATATTGATCATGCTTACACAGATTGAATATTCAAACAATTGAAATATAGATATACATACTTTTCTAGATTTATAATGGAAAATTGCAGCAGCAATATTCATGGCAGCGTCCCGAAGTCAACAACCAATGATGATTCCAACTTGACAATCGACTGGCTGAAGGCTGAATTACAACAACATCGCCGTTTAGCTGAGAAAGTTCACGTACTGACAAAGCAACGCGATTTTGAAGATCGATAATCAACTCAACAAGAATGCGATGCATTGAAATTACAACTCTTGCAGAAAGATGAACATATCAAAAATCTCATGAGAGAAATCAAAGAATTGAAAGACGCGCTTAATTACTTCCAGACAAAATCTGAGACAGCTAGTATTGATAAAAATCTTTTGCAAAAACAATGCGAAGAGCAGGTAAAGGAAATGCTACAACCATATTTCACGGAGGGTCAAATACGATGCATTGTTGAACGTCGAAAGTGGGTTCACTGATCAATTGATGATTATGCTTCAGCCATTTCATTACGCAGTGTTAGCCCAAAAGCATACATGTACTTACGATTAAAGTTAAACTATCCTTTACCATCGTTGGCGACATTGAGAAAATGGGCTTTGAGGACGTTTGACATCCGAGAAGGATTTTTGTCAGACGTTCTTGCAGTGATGCGAGAGAAAGGCAAAGGACTTACATCGTTTGAAAAAACTTCAGTAATTACTTTCGATGAAATGTCTTTATCTCCGGAAGTCTGCTTCGATTCAAAGATTGAGAAACTAGTAGGCCCATGTAAAAAAGTTCAAGTAATTATGGTACGCGGATTATTCAGCAATTGGAAACAACCTATTTATTACAAGTTTAATCAGCCAATGACAAAAGACATATTAATAGAGGCTGTAAATCGTTTATACGATGCAGGATACGAGGTTGTTGCCATCACTTGTGATATGGCTAATAAAGGAGTATGGGGAGAATTGAATATTACTCCAGAAAATCATTTTTTTCAACATCCCGTGATAAAGGACGCCAAAATATTCGTTTTTGCTGACCTCTCCACATCTGATAAAGCTACTGAGAAATTGGTTTATCGACAAAGGTTTATTATTGCCGAATTGTAATGAACCATTTACTGCTACAGTCTTTCAAGCAATTGTTGACATGAATAAAGACAGCGATCTTCATATTGCACATCGTATAACGCAACAGATTTTGGACGCTTGTGCTTCACTGAGACAGGCTGTCCAGTCAGCGGCACGACTTTTTTCACATACAGCGGCGAAAGCAATTAAATGGGCTGGTGAACGTGGTATTTTAAAAGTTCGGGAATATATTAAATTCTCTGATTTTGTTTTAACTGTTAACAATTGGTTTGACGTACACAATTCACAACAAAAATATGGTGCGCATCCTGGCGTCAACAGCTTCGGAGTAGATATTCAAAAGCAGGAGCAAATTTTGGTCTTAATGAATTTATATGTTGAAAATATGAAAGTCTGCTCTGAAACACTACTAATGCCATTCCAAAAAGGAATTCTGATTAGTAATGCATCGCTTCGGGGATTATACGATCAGCTAAAAAGAACATATGGGCAACAATTTCAATATCTTATAACAAGACGTCTTCAGCAAGATGTATTGGAGAATTTCTTTGCCTATGAGAGCAATGGGTGCCTGCAGAGATCATCCTTCAGGCTACGAGTTTAGATACAGACTTAGATGGTACGTCCTAAGTAAACATTCGCAAGCAGTATTTACTATAAATCGAAATATGGAAGAAGACGTAAACACAAGTTGTATGTCTTCATATATTGCTGAAGATATATCATTAATTTCTGCTGCTTCTCAATTTTCATCGACGCCAACAGTACAAAAAAACCTCTACAGCAATTGCATCAAGTTCTACTAATGAAAGCATCAATTACAAATGTAAAGAAAATAATTCTAAAAACGAAGAAATAATTCTAACAAAAGAATTATTCGCCAGCATCATAAATATTTCCCCGGAAGAATTACAACAGGACGCATATAATAATAATGACGAATCTATTCTGGAAGATGTCGACGATGACAACGATATTGATGAACTGTTTGATTTCCTGCAAAGTATGTATTGTAAAAATTCTACGCCAAGCGATGACAATGCGTCCCAAATAATACAAGAAGAAAGCTTGCAGTATGTCGCAGGATACGTTGCACACCGCTTTAAGAAAAAATATCCACATTTGGGAGAACGCACAGACATTGCTAGTACCGAAACTACAGAAACAAATTAGATAAAAGTTGTATCGAAAGGATACTTGATGTATCCATCGCCAGAACTTCTTCGAATGAGTCGATTTGTAGATAAATGCTTTAATGATTTTCATGGTCATTACTTTTCCAAAGAAGATAATGTCATCCAGAAAGTGGTTAAACTGGTACAAACTTGTGAAGAGTATGATTCTTGTATCCCGCAAGATGTATTACAATGTCTAGTACGGACGCGAATATATATACGAGTAAGAGACATTAACAAAAGATTTTATACGGAAAGTGACAAACGAAAAAAGGAAAAAAAAATGAAAAAACTTGTGCCAAAGAAAACCAAAGCAAAATAAACAAATATAATGTTAAATAATAACCAAGGGACGCCTTTAAAAATAATTTCTTGTACCAATCAATTTTAATTTTACATTATTAAATGTGTGAACTCATAATAAATTCTCATAATAAACTCATAATAAATAAAAATTACCTTTTTCAAAAAACGAATATAAAATTTATATCCTTCTCTACAAAAGTAGTGATATCTGAAAATGCGCCAACTACGAAAAGGGATTTTCATACGAAC
>JANQDE010001688.1:0-11865 GCA_037157785.1 Cephalotes varians
GGATACTATACTATTGGGGGTTTCGCTCATTTTTTACCTGAAATCGTATAGAATCAAAATAAATATTCATTAAATTTGATGCACGAACACTGTTTAATGCAGTGTTGATAATTTACCCCATTTTCACCCCATTTTACGGGTTGTTTTTAGTTTTTTTTAWTTTTTGACACCAGATTCGTATTCAGCSTCGAAAAATATATCGGAAGCACATAATCGCACTTTTATGTCAGACAGAAGTGAATTGCGTGACTGAAAGGGTTAAATACATTCTGCCATATCGAGCGAAGCGCATTCTTATCACAATGTTCAAGATCTAGCATAAAACGCACAGTTGAAGGCTTCATGTATATGGAAGTATCGTGTGATTTTATAGTATCGATGTGAATTTTATAAGATTTTCGTTTTATATTTTTATAATTTCAATTATAAGATCATGAATTTCCCGCGGAGAGCCTCTAGTGTTGACTGCACTGTTGACGCAATTGTTCAATGTCCGAACGTTGTTCCATTGTTCAATGTCCGAACGTTGTTGCCGCCCATGTTGTATGAGACATGAAAATACGATTACCTCGAATGTCTATAATTCTCACTATGGTAGTTACATATAATGCGCTGATGCCAATTTCTAGATGTTCATACGCTGTGGATGTCATTGCGTACCTCCTTCCCAAAACGAGATGATCATGACATTTTTTTCGGACAAAACATTCTGTAAAAAAGAAACGAATATGGATAAATGAACTGCAGAAAAAATATATAGAACTTTATAGAATCTTATAGAAACTTTATAGATATTTTATGGTACTTACTGTCTTTTTCGCATGCCTTAGCCTGTTGAATTGGAACGTAATAGTTCATGACGTCAGAYATTTTCAAGGTACTCTGGCACAGTAGTAGCGATCTAYTCTACGTAGTAGGAACCATCCACTGTTATCCTCCAAGCGACTGAAATAACGTTGCCTGGGCTCTTTTAAATAGTATTCCTCTCCATATTTTAAACTCTCTCTTCTCAAAGTCTCTCAACAGATACATGTTACGACATGTTGCGACATGTTCAATATATAAATGGACACCATTAGTCATACACTCGTAAGGCTTCGTTGTGGCTCGGTGCCAATAAAACGAAGGACATCACGGCGAAGATAGCAATCTTTATTTTAAAACGGATGTCATGTTGTCGGCCGACATTTTTTAAAAACTTAGAGATACCAAGACGTTTCCAGTTACGACATGTTCAATATAAGGGACAATAAAAGGGATAATAAAAGGGACAAAGTAAAAAAATTATTTATTATCGAAACTAATCGCACATTCCGACAAGGGTCTTGTGACGCCATGTCCCGGAGACCCCTCCCTCATGACGTCATGTCCCTCGCCCCGAAGAACTCCCCTGCCCCGCATTCCCCTTGGAGCTCCTAAGTTAGAACCGGTGTTACTATGCTACTTAAATTCTTTATTTTAAGAAAAAAAATGTATATTGTAAATGTATTTATATATTTGGTTTAATAATAATATAATATAATCTCTGTTTGAAACGTTGATTTATGGTGTGGGAACCATCCCTACTTCCACACATATATAATCAGATTTAATGATTTCTTTCATTTTATGTTTTTCACTATTTCAAGGGAGGAGGCTTGCTGCGCAAAAATCAAAACTGCCTGCATATAAAAGCGCATAAATTGCACATAATATATTACACATAATTGATTTAACGATACCTTTCATTTTTAAAAGATTTTATGATGACATGATTATGTCTGATGTCAAGAGGAAAGTTTTCTAAGAGTTGCAGYGCAAAAATCAAAATTATTTGGAAATAAGTAAAAAACATTTGGAAATGCAAAGATATTGGGTTGGTTAAAAAGTCTGTGCCGATCATCGGTCTCTCTCGCATTCAAAACGCTTACGCATGGCACTGAAGGAGCTTGCTCATCTGCTTGTTTGTTCTAACAAGCAAGAGCGATTTTTCAGCGACATTTTGATTACTCGCTGATGGTATTTGATCATAGTTGAGAGTTTCGCTTTTAAGTTGAAGAGTGAACTATGGATATCGCTGAGCATTACCGCCATATAATGCGTTACCACTTTTATGAAGAACTCAACGCTGCAGAAACAGCTTGTAGGATTTGTGAAGTTTAGGGCCTGAGCCCTAAAAGAACATGTAGTCCGAAAATGGTTCCGCGTCGGAAACTTTAATGTTAAAAACGCGGAGCGATCGAGTCGCTCGCAAACGGTGGACACGGACAAAATCACAACTTTGGTGGACACATTTAATCCACATTTAACGGTCAGAGAAACCCAGGAAATTCTTATCGCACGGAAGCGTTGTAGCGTTGTACCTTAGAGACGCCGGTTATGTGAGTAGAATGTATGGGTGCCGCGCAAACTGAACGACAGGAATTTGCAGCAGCGCTTGGATACATGTAACTTACTGCTCGAAAAGAACAAAGAGCACCTTTTTTGAAGATCGGGGATGGAAAGTGTCTAACATAATTCAATTTTGTATTATATGAAATTATTACTTTATGCTAAATAAAATGATATCTTTTACTAATTAAGTGAACTTTTATAGAAAACAATTATTAGAGAGAGAGTTTCGAATTGATAGAACATCTTTTTTTTAAAAAAAAAAAGTGAAATAACCTAAAAAATATCATATTTCAAATATAACAAATATTTTTAATTTTTATAAATTAAAAAAAACTTGTTTGCTTTAAGATTTTAATAATTAAATAATTTAAAAGTGATTTTTCACTTCTAATTCTCCAACGTAATATCAAGAAATCTATCGTATAATTTTGAAGATTTTTACCAAATATAAAAATAATCATTAGAAATTATTATAACATATTTGAACACACACAGTATAAACGTCATTTAAGAAAAATAATTTTCAAATTTTAACTTTGAAAACAAATATCTCTTAGAAAAAAATAAAAACTTATGGAGATATTTATCTGTCCATGCTCATGAGAAAATGTCCATCTCTTTCAGGACACTTTATACACAAATATTTTATTTTAGGATGTGATTACGCTTGGACTCTGTTTACCAGCATCGTGTGCTTCAAATAATTTAAGTTTTATTTTGGAAAAAATATTTAATGATAGAGTTATTTTAATTAAAGACCTCTATTTCACGGACTTCCATTTGATCCAGGTTAAAGATCTGAAAGATGATAATGAATGGTTAACGAGTGCTGCATTACCTTTCATCTGGTACGAGAAACATTTATGATAATTATTTGACAAAATGTGTATATGAACATATTTATTATTCGACAACATAAAAATTTAAGGAGTAATTCCAAATAAAAATATAAGACAAAAATAAAGAATAACAAAATTACAATGGAAACTTCGTTTCTGAATAAATGTTTTAATATGCCATGTGACAATTTGTATATACTGTGTACATACTTTGACATCGACTGTACAGGCGTTTATTGCTCTACCGTACGTACATCACAGAATGGAAAATTGGGCGCTTGTTTGTTGCGCGAATGTTTAATTCAGAAACAAAGTCTCTAATACAATTTTATTAATAGAGTAATTCTACGATTAAAAATGATAGTTGGTACAGCTCGCGTGAAATAACAAGTACGAATTTAAAAGGCCAACGAACGAGCATATGATGTTAACATCAGTGGTCATATTTAATTAAAACATTCTCATAGTTTTCCAGTATGAAAATAATAATTTAATAATGAGATATATTATAAAATAAACGTTTCGACTTTACTAAGTCTTTATCAGTATGTTGAGTATAAATATAAATAAATAATAATTTACGTACATCGAGATGACGAATGTWAAATAAACAAGGATATAAAAGACAGAGAAACGAATTTGAATTTTCGCAGTTAATAATATTATATATACCTATTGCAATTATAATTTTGGATAAGGACGTATGTCCTGTAATACGCAATCCGCACGCACATTTTATTCGTCGGCATTGTTCGGAGTCCATGAGTAAAATTGAGAATTGTAACTGTTCATCATTTGTCGATGAGGAACGGCTATGTCGCAGTATACCATGAGTAGTCCGATTTAAAAAAAAAAAGTAATAATAGTTCCCTAGATACAGTAATTTGATGGTAATGTATTCGTTAATTTACATCGAAGTGAATTAGTCGGTGATTTTTAGTTAGTGTATAAAACAATGTGTATAAATAACTTACATAGAATGTTGTAGATATTGGATTGGTATAAAATATGTACAATAACAGAATGTATAATAATCGTAGGTCTATTTTCTTGTACGTCAAACTCTCAAATAACACGGTTCCGTCGGATTGGTGACAATATAAATAACGAATGTAGTATAATTTGTTAACAAATATAATATGTGTTATGATACATTATGATTGTCTATGTATATTATGTGTCCATGTATACGATAATGATATATGATATATATTATGTGAGCCCGATAATCAACTTATTATGATTTATAGTGAAAACGCCTAACAATCAAAGAATAATGCTATATCTTGAACAGAATATCAAGAATATCAAAATATAACAATTCAGTATCTTTTTGAGCATTAATAGCATTCTGCTTCCTTAATATGTAGCATTTCGGAGACTAAGCGTTTATAAAAATTTGGTTCAAAGTCTAAAATTTTGATGTTGTCCCAGTCAAAAGAGTGTGAAAATTTTTGCATGTGATAACGGTATGCTTTGTAGACTCATTTTTTAATTATTAATATGTTCTTCTTTAATTCGCGATCTCAACTGTCTCTTAGTTTGACCAACATAAGAGGCGTTGCAATCAGTACAAGAAATTTTGTAAACTACATTATTGTTGGAAAGCAGAGTATTCGTAGTTCTTTGTCAGCTCTGATAAAGCGTCCTAAATTATTAAGAACACGATATCCTGTGATAAATTTTGATTTGTCTATGGTAGAGGCTATTGATTCGGATATTTTATTAATGTACGGTAGTACTATTTTCCTGCTATTACTGTCCTCAATGGCATTGCTCATATCTACAGAATTAAGTGATTTCATGTTTTCGTTATAAATTAAGACTTTTATTCTTTTGTTCATCTTTTCAAAAATTAAGTCAAGAGGATAGCCGTTCTCAAGGAGCAAATCAATGGTAAATTCTAAATTCTTCTGGTGGAATTTCGGGTGCAAAAGTAGGAATGCTCAATCTGTTAGACTGTATATAGTACCTATTTTGTGGTAAAGTGGGTGGCTGAAATAAAAGGAAAGGAATCTTCCGGAGAAAGTCTTTTTGTGGTACCAATCGATGTATATTTTGTTATCGGAAATGGTCAGAAGTAAATCAAGGAAGAAGATCGACTCAAAGAACGACTATCTTCGTATTTAATAGTGAATTTAAGCTTCTCATAACCATTAAACGTTTCTAATATTAAATCGATCTTATCTGATGGACTAACACAATATCGTCCACATATCTGTAGTAAAATGTTAATTTACAATTAATTTTATTAAGACAATAAGTCTCCAAATCCCGCATGACTACATCAGCAATAATTGGGGGACAACGGTGATCCCATCGGTGTGCTGTATATTTTAATTTTATTATTTTTTTATATTCATCTCGTTTTTTATCTAGAATTACTCCTTAAATTTTCTACCACCTGTTGCCAAACATCTTATAAGGTAAAAGCAGGTAATATAAAACAGACTACCTGGGAAAAAATATTTCATATATAATTAAATATTATATAATAATATTATTGTATATAAAATTATATACAATTATATATCATTATATACAATTATATATAATTATATATAATTATTGACATATTTTATACACAATTAAATATAATTATATATATAAAATATGTCGTTATGTATATATATATATATATATATATAATTTTTTCCCGGATACTAATAGGAATAAGAACTTATTTTAAAAATAAGCACTGCTTTTCAGATGGCAATTGTTGGAAGTTATTGTAGTTGTAATGAACAACAAACCTTATGCGATAACGGCTTTTTTTAATACAATATATACTTGTTTATTTTTATTGTTCCTAGAAATATCACAGCATTATTTTAACTGTGCTCTAACAAGCTCAAAGTAAATTCTTTAACGTTTATATTCCATAGATGCTTTCAGTAACGTTGTATGCATATTATGCTATTTAATTGCGATTCTTAACTTCATTATTGACACGGGAAGATTTTGTTTATATCAATGTGCAGGAAATACTTCAAAGGTAGAGAATATATTATAACGTTTATATATTATAATATTTTTATTTTTTATGAAAAATATAGACATATCTCATAAATTTCTACATATTAAAGTTATGTGCAATAAAGTTTTTATTTTATATAGAGTATCATTTTAGATTACTCAAGTACAAAAATATAAGCGTTTTTGTAAATAATAATTATTGTAAATAATAATATTTATTTTAGATGATATTTTAGATAATTTAACATTTTACGTAATAATTTAACGATTTAAGATTTAATTTTACGTTTTTTATTGCCCATGTGCAGTAATGTTATTTTATTTTCTATGTCATTCTACAGTAAAAATATGAACTATTTAACTGTATTTCAATCAATTTATATAAATTAATAAATTTGCATTTTATTTATTTATTATTGTTCTTGAAATTTRACTTGTATTGCATATTATATCCAATTTTTTAACCTCTTCATTTTCACACTTTTTACTTTTTTGTTAACACTGAAGTTGAACTTAAATTTCACATTAATTGGATATTATAGCTAACATGTTTCTAAAGAATTTTGCGTAAATTAAAAGTCTTAATATATGTTTATATATGTCGTAATATATGAATAATATTAATTTAAAAACGGATATTTCATATTACCTGCTTTTACTCTATACATATATTTACACACACACACACACGCGCGCGCGCGCGCATGTATATATTGAGTTGAGTAAAAAGTAACTTCGTATTTTTAGGTAAAATTAAAAGATAAAATTTTCATATTAAAAAATAATTTTATTCAATAATGTATTCTCCGTTTTTTTCAACAACTTTGCGCCACCTTTCAGGCAATTTGAAAATTCCATCCTCCCAGAACTTCCTAGTTTTATAGGCACCTCTTCAAAATGCTTTTTGCAATCTTCCAAAGAAGTGAAATTTTTTCCAATAAGAGAATTTTACAAAGTTCTAAATAAATGAAAATCTGACGGTGCAATATCAGGCAAATAAGGCAGATGAGGCAAGACATCCCAAACTGCAGTAATTTTTGCCGTGTTGTCAAAGAGATGAGGTTTAGCGTTGTCTTGATGAAACACGACACCACGATACGAAACACGACACGATTTGAGTTCTGAATGCTTTTCGTCAATTGCTGCCTTCAAACGGTCCAATTGGGAACAATATTTCTCGGAATTAATCACCTGGTTTTGTTGCAAAGCAGCTCATAATACACAATTCCTTTGCAGTTCCACCAAATACACAGCATAACTTCCTTAATGGATATTTTGCTTCGGTGTGGTTTGTGGCGGTTTATCTTTTTTCCCCACGATCTTTTGCGCTGTACATTATTATTACTATTATTATAAATTATTCACTTTTCGCCGGTTATCATCCATTTCAAAAATGGACAGTTTTCGTTACRTTTAAGCAATAAATCGCAGATAAAGATGCGGTCCATTAAATTTTTATCGCTTAAATTGTGGGGTACCCAAATATCATGCCGAGATATATATCAAGTGTGTGTAAATAGTTTACAGTGGTCTTTTGTGATACGTCGATTATCTCTGCGATCTCTCGTATCGTATAATGTGGATTACTTTCGATTAAACTTTTAATTTGGTTATTATCAACCATCAAAGGCCTACCTGAGCGCTCACGATCTTCACAAGTCGTATCACCGGCACGAAATTTTACAAACCAATTTTGGCACACACGTTCGTTTACGGCATCTTCTCCATACACCGCACATATTTTTTTCTGATTTACGTTGCATTTTTCCCCTTGCAAAAATAAAAAAGCATCAAATACCGAAAATATTGTTGGTTTTGCTCCATCTTTCAAAAGCCACTAAATAAATATTACTGAGCCGATTTTGATAAACGACAGCTTAAATAGCGCAGGAAAACATAATCTTTAAGAAAAGAATATAATTTCGGATATAGAGTGAAGATTGCACCAAACACTTTCTGTTAATGATATCTACCCACAAAATACGAAATTACATTTTATTCAACCTTATTACTCAACCCAATATAATAATATTGTTATGCACGAAGATTCAACTTCGCGTTGCAATTTCACGCGAAAATAAGTAAGACTTTTCTTTCAAGATAGAGCACCGCTTAATAGAACTTAGCCTTTTACATCATTGACAATAATAGAAAGAGAATCGGAGCACATCCGTTTGAATCGACAGCTCATTCAATTCTAATGCCCATTTGATAACACCGATAACTCGTTGTTCGGAACATTTTGCGATTACCTCTCAGTAGTAGTTCAATTTAGCTTGCTCAAGCGCGACTCAGTGCGAGCATAACAATATTATATAGTAATAACATGTAGTAATATTATAAAAAATAATTTTCTTAATCTTGTTTAGTAGACAAAAGTAGAAAAAAATCAATAAAGAAAAATTCTATTTTTAGTATTGGTTTAGGGCTTTCTTTTCTCCTGGCAATAATCGGAACAATATATGATATTTTTGTCCATCAAAAGCGTGTAAAAAAGGAAGAAATAAATAAAACTAGTGACAGTAAGTATCATATCTAAAAAATTTCTTAAAGTAATATCTATTTTAAAAAACTGCTTACACACACACAATTCCAATGTATTACAATTTTCTTTAATTTCTATGTATTTTGATATTGTTAATTTTCATTTACACATTTTCTAATTATTTAACAATTTCACCACAAATTTTGGAATCAACTATTATTTTAAATAATTAACAATTTTTGTATAACTACATCTATATATACTTTTATATATATATATATATATATACAATATATACAATATATACAATATATACAATATATATATATGTATATGTATATACATATATATACATATTATACATATACACAGAATGTTCCATTTTAATTTTCACACCAAAATATCTCGAAATGTACAAAAGATACGGAAAAATGTTTCAAAAATTGTAGTGTTCGAAGAAGGACATAAAAGAGGACCATGAGTTTGAGAATGGTTGGCGCCGCCAAAGTCACTTTGAATTTTTTTAATGGAATTTCCTAGCGTTTATTGCACATTATTATAGTCTTCTTTGAGATCTTTTCAAAACATTATAATTTAATTCACTTTGCATCAGCCGTTTTGAAGATATCAAGGATGGTTAAGAGATTATCCAACCAATAAAGATCGATAATTCGACTAATGAATCAAAATCCGACTAATGAAGACAAGCTCGAAAGATGATCCGGCCAACTAAGCCAAGATCGAAAGATAATTTGGCCAATAAAAACAGGATCGATAGGCAAAATCGAAGGATCAGGGAACTTTGTTTAATTGGATCTAATAATTTTGTATCATTGATGTTGTTAATTCCATTCTTCTATTCATTAATATAAATCATTTTCAATATTAAGATATTTTCCTTCGACATCAACTATTGCTGCAATACAAAATTACTAGATATATTGGCTATTCCAAAGAGGTTTTCGAACTCTTACTTCTGCAAATTGTTACTAATGCATAACTTCTAAAACAAAGAGCTAACTTTGGTGAAGGAACTTTTTAGTTCTTTATGAGTTTTGTCTCGACAAACTCAAATCTTGATAAATACTTGTACTTAAAGAATTAGTCACCAAATGAAATAGTGGACATCCTGCTAACTCTTGAATTACAACAGGAATTACAAACGTGTTTCCCGTCATTATACTGAGCTATATCCTAATCGTCGCTATCCGAATGGCAAGTGATAAATACTGAAAGAAGAGCTTGCAAAAATACATTACATCRTCAGAAACAGATAAACAGGTTTCTAAACAATAATCCTAGACTCCTTACAATTTTGGACATAGTCCATTTCAATCCACACATCAATATTTGATAAATAGAATGTGAATTAAGAATCCCTCGACGGCTCATCGAATGTTACAATCCATACAAAAGTAGAAAAAAATCAATAAAGAAAACCTAGTATAAGAATTGAGTAAGAATGATTGCAGACCGAGAGTTCAATTTTGTAGATAGATACTCGGTACACTGGAGCAGAATCCAAATTTTTTTTAGAATATCTTTCAGTGACAAAGCTACATTCCATAGCAATGGCAGTCTCAATAAACACAAATCATTATCACAATAGACACAACAGTCACATTATTGATCACCAGTAAATCCTCATTGGTATCGAGAGGTGCAGATGAAGATTTCAATGATGCTCAATCAGCATCACTGAAATCTTCACGTTTGGATTGGGATATGTAAATTATTGGCCCGCATTTTTTTAACGTACAATTACTAGTCCAATTTACTTAGATTTCCTCCAAAATCATTTGCCAATATATTTTGAGGATATTCCACCGGATGTCCGCTAGAAGCTTTGGCTTCAATAGGATGACTATCCAGCACGTTACTTTCAAGATGTTTGGATTTTTTAAGAGCAAATCATTGAATAGGACGGGGAGGACCAATTTTGTGGTCTCCGAAATCATCGGATCTCAATTCTCTTTATGAGATTATACTACTTATGAGAATATGTAAAAGATGCTACATATCAAAAAGTACCAATCACGAAACTAGACATGACGGATAGAGTCAGAAGAGCCTGTCAAGCAATAACACCACAAATACTCAGAGGAGTTTTATGGAACTTTAGACAGAYCGAATTTGTGCTTGGAAAATAACGATGCACACTTTGAACATTTAATTACAAGGGTAATACGTAATTACGATTAGATAAAGTATTTAGTAACCTTAGTTGGCCGTATCAACCATCGATCCTGTCTTCATTGATCGGATTATCTTGTCTTATTTAACCGGATTATTTCTCGATCTTGCCTCAGTTGGTCGGATTAATCACAGATCTTTGTTGATTGGATATCATATCAACCTCGATAACTTCAAAACAGCAAAACAAAGTGAATTAAATTATTTAGTGTTTTGGAAAGATCTCAAGAAGGGCTGTAATAATTTACGGTAAAAGCTAGAGAGTTCCATTTAAAAAATTCAAAGTGACCTTGACAGCGCTATTCAAAGTCAAACCAATGATATCTTCTTCTGTCTCCTTTCTGAACCCCATAACTTTTGTTTAAAACATTTTTCCTTTTGTACATTTCGAGATATTTTTATGTGAAAGTTAAAATGGGACACTCTGTACACACATGTATATATATATATATATATATATATATATATGACTTATTTATATAAATTTCCCTTATTTAATATTATTCTTACTCAAAGCATTTGTTTTTTATATTAGTGCACTATTAAAGATTTTAAATTATGATTCAGGTGTGAAAAACAAGGAAATAGAAACAAGAATAACAAAAATAAATTCTTCCATGTATCAAGAAAATAAAATTGAAAGAGTACTTATATGTTTCTCCGCTTATACAAATACGAGAAGAATATTTAATACAAAATTAGATGCTGATACAATACCCGTTATTTATGGTTTAAAATTTTTTAACATGTGTTTACTAATCATCTTCCACAGTGTATATTTTACACTAGATTCTAATGGTGAGTAATTTAGAACATACCTGTAGAAAATATTTTTTTATTTTTTACGCATAATGAAAATTGCTTTGTATTCACAGATAAYAAAGTATGGTTATGGAGAAGCATGGAAAATTATGGTTCTTTTATGTTAAATATTATATTCATGTCAGTCGATGTCTTTTTTTTTTCAAGTGGATGTTTGACGACTTATTTGTACTTAAA